>JAYEVE010000920.1:0-45217 GCA_036346375.1 Guadua angustifolia
AATCATTTTAATAACACATTCAACCTTGCCGCTTTTTAACCAAACTACCTCTTTCCAGCTCCCCTATAGTCCCATTAAACCGTATACTTCATATATGCTATTCCCCCAACCAAAGGGTTCCACCCCCGTTAACCCGGGGTCGCCTCGCTCAATCATTTCCAATTTCGTGCGGCTACTTACTTGCGGATTTTTTTGGTTTTCCACTAAAACTAATTTTAAATAATTTAAGGACTTATTCAAATTTCCATAAGCCTTTAATATTGTTTTAATGCTAAGGCAGAAATTTTAAAATTTTAATAAAAATTTTTTATTTAAGAGATTACAAAGATTTTGTTAATTTGAATCCTTTTTAACTTAGATACAAAAAATAGCATTGGAAACCAAGAGTAAAGGCAAGTCATAATTTGAAAACCATTTTTTTTAAAATCTGTCATTTTTGTCCTATAACCCAAAACTTCCAAAAAACCATTTCCCTAACGCTTTTAACAATTTGAGACTTAAAATTTAGCCGCCAATTGGTTGGCCCAATTTTAATTTAACTTTCAATTCTAAGGTTTAACCGACAGATTTAAACAATGGCCTATTTCTAACTTTGTTAAAAGTACAACCCTTTAACCTTTGGACTGGTTCCCAATTAGGCCATTAAAATATCTTTAAATTTCAGGAAAAGGAAATTCAAACAATTTTATTAATTTCACAAATACAGATTTATAAACTTGATAATTTCAAACCAAATTATTTCAATGCCTTGTAACCAATTGAAACATTTGGAAATAAATAATCACTTTTAGCCTAAATTGGTCCTAAATTTCAGAATAATTTTCCATTGCCATGCATTTTGTAAATTTTTAATAACGCAAATAATAAGCGTTTGAAACCTATCGCAAGTCAATTTTCCAATAGGTCCACTTTAAAAGTCATTCTGGATTTCATTTACCAAAGTGAAACCAAAATGGAATTCGTTTACCAACGGGAAAACCAACTTCCTAAAATTTTACCTTTAATTAATTTAAAGACCAATCAAAGCATATTCTTAATTTTTGAACTCAGTTCCTGTAGTTCTTCAAGTTTAATTTTAAAGAATATTTAAGGCTACCCCCATTAATACTAAAATAATCGTTTAAGACTTTAAATTAAAATTTAATCTCAATTGAAAACCCTATTTTTTATAATAATTTAACACCAGAAAATTATCTTTAATTACATCAAAATTTAATATATCCATAATAAGTTTAAAGAAGCCTTTTAAATTCAAGAAATGCCCTTTAAAAAAATTTCCTTATTAATATGAAACATCAATTAAATTACTTCAAAAAATTAATTCTGATCTACTCCAAAACTTAACCGCATTTCTGCAGCTTTCCCCCTCATTATATAATATCCTTCAGATTATTCAAGAAAATCTAAAAATAGGAAAAACTTCCCCAAATATTTCCCTTTAAGTTGTGCTCACAACAAATTTTTTAATGGGAAAATATAAAGGTTCCTAAAAGCACAAATTTGAAATTATCCTTTGCACAACATTGGCCACACCCCTTGGTACATCCGAATAGAAAGAATAAACGCACTTCAACTAAATCAATCCCCCTTACTCAACTTGCCCAATACCACTAATTAGATACACCAAAAAGTTTCGGAGAAATGGAACCTTCCCAAATGTTCCAAAATCTTTATTAACATTCCCCACCAACTTTTGGTGACAACGCCAAAAATTTAAACCACTTTAAGCAAGAACAAAATAATTTCCCAAAGCAAAAAATTAATTTGTTAAAATCTCCAAATTAAGTTTAACTAACTCCAAAATGAAGTCCAGAAAAGCAAATGGTTTTTTGTACCTTTTACATTAATATTTTGCACCAATTACTTTTATTCAAACCTTCCGTAATATTAAACTGGTTTAAAGGATTATCCCAAATTTTAATGGCATAAATTTTTTTAAAATAATTTTGAATTTTTCCAACTTAAAATTGGTTTGGAAAATTGTTCAGTTCTGGATTCATGAATAATTTAAAAAGATTAAGAAAATTGGTAAATTTATAAGAAAAAAATTTGAAACTCTTTAAGCTTTTTTTCCCTGGGAAACTTACCAAATTTAAATCTTGTTATATTTAAAATTAAAGAAAAATTATTTAATTGGGAAAATATTACAACGGGAATTTTTTTTTAATTTTCCAATGATTCATAAATTTACAAGTTTGCTTAAATCAATTAAAAAATTGTGAACAATTAAAATTAAAAATTTAAACCCAAAATTTTCTTATTTAACCTTAAAAGCTCCCAAATTAATTTTTATTTTATATTGAATAAATTTATTAAATGGGAAAAAAATTTGTAAATTAAACCAAACAAAAATTTTTAAAAATTTTACCAAATTTCCCAAACAAAAAAGATTTATCTTTAATTTCCAAATTTGGAAATTTCATGTTAAACCAACAATTTTAGAATAGGATACCAAAAAAAGCTGGGAAAAATTGTAAAATCAAAATTTAGGAAATCCTTTCTGAACTCTTTTAAAGATTCCTTCATCATTACCAATTCTCCCAAACCCATTTCCCTTTTTAGAACCTTATCCGCTGGAACAAAACCCCAAACTTCTGCTATGAATTTCATTTTCCTAATAACCACAATTTCCGGAGAAGATCCAAGGGAAAGGGGAACGGGTTCAATTGGGCAAGAACTTTTAAATTTTTGCAAGTATTTATCCATAGGTTGAGCAAAAATTCCCTGAAAAGGCAAACCCAAATTTTTCGATCCAAAATGGTTATTTCCCAACAAGTACCGTGGGAATGGTATACGTCATTGAAGTAATACTTTTATTTCCCCCAAAAAAAACATCTTTTTAATAGCCCAAAACAACAAGGCTTATGGAACAGCCTTTCCAAAGCTAAAATTGTTTATGAAAGGAATTTGCTAGTTCCCAAATATTTTTTGAAAAGTTTTCCTTCATAATTTAAAGAGAAAAATGAGGAAGAATGTAAAAATAAAAATAAATAAATTTAAAATTTTTAAATTTAAAAATTTCCAGGAATTTTATTTTTTATAAAGATTATCAAAGAAAACATTTAAAATTATAGGAATTTGTAAATAAAGGTTAGTAAATTTAAAATATTTAATAAGTTTTTTATAAAATTCCAGGAATTAATGGTAAAAATTTTGTATAGGAAAACAAATTCAAACTTTAATTTTGAAAACAAGCTGGCTGAAATTTAGTCACCTATAATTTTAATTGGAAAATTAAAATTTAAATATCAAACAAAAATGAAATATCAACTGGAAAATGCAAATTTTAAAATATTTGGAAAATTTGGTATTAGAAGGTACCAAAACATTAAAGAAATTTAAAATAATATTGTTCAAACCAAGAATTGAATTTTAAACTTTGAATAATTAATTTAACAATTTTTTAAAATTTTTCAGGAAATTAATTGAAAATTGTTAAATTAATTAAAAGCAAGAACCTTTTTGGGAAAATTTGAATGTTTATGCATTAATAATTGGCTTTTCCGGTTAGTCGTTTTCAATTGCAAAGCCATTTTCTCCTTTAGGCCTTACGTTTAAGAAAAGGTTCCCTAAGACTAAACGAAACCAATTAAAACGGTTGTAAAGTTCTAACCATTGGAAAGATTATTCTTGCTGGTTTCCAATTGGCTGGCCCCGACCAATACCATTCTTCCATTCCCTTTTTAAAGAATTGAAATGCCAATTCTTTCAATTAAAGTCATTTCTCAAGGAAATTACTCTGGTCCAAGGCAATAGATCCAAGGTTAACACCAGTGGGTTTTTTGAACTTAAACCCAATAATCCAAGGTTTACTTAAAACTTTTTCAATGAGAAAATAAGGAAAATTGGCCAACAAACTTTCAAATGGTTAATTCAAAAATTTCATTGAACTGAAATAAACTAATAAATAATTAAATCAGAAATAATTAAAAAATTTAAAAATTTAATTTGAATTCAAAAATTATCTAATTTAAATTTTAAAATATTTATAAATAAATTAAGAATATTGAATTGACAAATTTTTTAATTATTTTAATTAAATTTATTTGGTTAAAGTTTAATAATTGGAATTAAAAAGTGGAGTAAATTATTTATATTGAATATATCCTAATTTAATAAAGTTAAGTTTTCAAAATAAAAGATATTAGGATTTTAAAATTGGTGTTTTTCAAATTAAAAATGGAGTATGTTTGGCCAATCCTAAAATAGGAAAGTTGGAAATATTGAATACTTTAAAACTTATTCATTTAAGAAAAAAATCAAAAGAAAAATTTAAGTTAAAAATAACAGATTTAAAAATAATGAATGTAATTACTAAATAAAAATCAATTAATTAACAAAAAATATCGTTAAGGTAAATTTAAATGAATTAATTCTGGAGAACTTAATAACCTAATTTAAACAGTAAATTTTAGTTAACCAAATTAACTTATCATCGGAATTATTGGAATAAATTAATCCGCAATTTCTAAAACCTTGTGAAAATTTGTAAATTAATTCCAATTATAGGCTTTAATGGTAAGTTTTAAATGTTAAAAACTTATGAAATTATCAATTTCGTATTGAAATGACTTTAAATCAAAATTTCAACCTGTTTATTTGAAACTTAAACCTAGATCAAGTGATAAATGGAATTTCATTGAGGATCTATTTGTTAATATTTTCACAGTTCTTAATGTTAAAAGAATGTTTGAACCGGATACAAAATTTGGATAAGAATTGGATTTTAAGGGTTAATCAGAAAGGAACAATACAAACTTCATTTAAAAACCTTTCACCCAATTCCTTTTGAAAAGAAGGGACATTTGTCCTAAAGCTTAACCTTGAGATTTATTTCAATGTTGGCCTGCAATGCATGGAATTGATCTGAATCTTAATTAGCTTAATAAAAATGTTAGGTATAAACTTATCAAAGTTTTTTGTTAGATTTTCTTTAAAACTTTCCAATTTTATTTCTTTTTTTTTTGTTTGTTTCTTGGTGAAGATGAAGGCCTAGTTTATTTTGCAAAAGGGCAAAATTTACCTTTAAAGCTCCTTACTGTTAATATTATTCCTTCTTAACGTACTTTGGTTAACTTTAATGAAGTTTCCTGGTGTGACCCGAAGTTTCCATTTTATGGATGTTCGGACTTGGTTTTCAATTGTTTTAGTAGAGCTTGGGTTCTTTAAATACCCGTTTTTCCTTAATTTATTTAAAACTCAAATTGGTATTTTTAAATTTTGAAATTTGTATGGTTGGAAGTTTAGGTTGGTTGTGTCAATTGGGAATGGGGGTAGCCGTAAGGACGGCTAGGTAAGGTAATGACATGCTTGGACCGGAATTGGTAAAGGCTTCAAAGATGGGATTCCGGATATTGCCTGATAGGGTTTAAATGTTTAAGTTCCCGGGGATGGATTGAACCTTGGTTTGTTATATTTAAAAGTGGGTCTGTTTCAATTTCTGGTAAGACGGCTTAATTTCCCTGAATTTAACCTAAAGTTACCCAAAGTTTAACTTAAAGTTTCTTTGTTTTTTGGATCTATTTTGTAGCACCAGTTAGGTTTTCCTGAATCAAATAATTTTTTTTTTTAAAATTTATTGATCTAGTTTGGAAAGTTTGAGTAGTCGCTTGAAGTTTACCTTCACTTTCCTTTTCAACAAAAAAAGAATTTCTGATTTGTTCAACTTTCTAGTAAAGCTTTCCAAATAATTTTAGGGTGTTTCCTTAACATTTAAATAATTTTTTGGATATTTTATTTTATCCTTTATTTGGGCTCCTTGGGTTTTGATTTCCTTTAAAAACTCGGGTTAATGTTTAATTTTATATTTGGAAGTTTAATTTAAATTATTTTTGGTTTAAATAAAATTTAGTTATCTTTTGTAAATCTATAATGTTTAGGAATTTAGTTTTTTGATTGATGGAAATTAAAATGTATTTTTAGGAAACTTAATAATTTTTGGAATTTTCCAAAATACGCCAAATTCTATAATTTCCCTTTCTTATTTGAAACCAAATCAAAAATTTTCCCATTTTTAAATGTAAACTTTTTTAGATTTCTCTTTGTACTCTATAATTGTTTGATAACAATTCTTAAAAAATGGTTTTCTTTTTTCAGATTTTTGAATTTGTTAGTTGAATTCCATGTATACAAGTAAGGAAATTATTGTTATAATTACTGTCAACTTTTGATTAGTTGGTGGACGAAAAATTGTAAATTAAAAAATTTATTGGTAAAGTTCCTTTTTTCCAAGGGGAATAGGATTGGAAAAATTTTAGCTTTTAAATAAATTTATTTCCAAAATAATTTTTTCCAAAAAAGATAATTTTGAAAGTTTTCATGGTGGTTGGTTACTCAATATCCAAATTTCTATATCTTTATTTTATTCAATATTTTAGTCAATTTTTTAACTTGGATTATTTTGGGATATAAATCAACTTTACTTTATATTAACAAATAGGTTGTTTTCTTTTTATCCTAGGATTTTTTCTTTAAATTACCCTTTAACTTTAATCATTTAACAATAATAAATTGGTTTCGCGTTACCCAGGTTTTCAGAAATGCCCTTTAACAATTTTATCGATTCCAACACCTAAAGGTACCCGCGCCCTCTCCCGGGCCGGCCCCCCGCGTGCGGCCGCGCGCGAAGTAACCGTGCAACCACTACGTACGCCGACCCCCAACCGCTCGTTCGGGCCCGGGCCTCCGGTGGCTCGGACGCCAAATGAGCTTGAAATTGTACCCGTACCCCCAACCCCTTCAAACCCGGAAACTCCCGGTTGGAGCAGGGTAATGGGCCCTAAACCAAGGTCTTCCAACCGCCTAATTAGTTTCGAAACCCCACCTTGAGGAGAAGTGCGAGAGGACTATCAGGTTTTCTACCCCAAATTTAATTTTCCAGGAAGGCGACCTATATTGAAAATCCAAAAACACCTCGGTTAAATCACCCCTTTAAATTTCTCTTTCACTAATTATAATAAAATTCCTTTAATACCTTTCCCTTGTCACACCTCTTGGTTTCCAATCCCCTTACTTCAATTATCCAATTTTCTAATGGGCCTTCCATCCCCGCTTCCTCTTCCTGCACAAAACGCCAGCACAAGCTTCTTACGGTAACTGGGTTGTTCCAAATAAAGTTCCGGTTTAGGAACCCCCGCCCCCCGTTCTTCCCAGAAACCTGGGTTGTTACAAATTTTATGGGGTTAGGAACTTTTTCCTGCCCTTTTCGATTCATTTCCCAATGGAAACCTTGGTGTGTACTCATGATAAAGTTAGGGTTCTTTTCCTTTGACGGTGAGTTCCCAAGAAGGATTGCGAGAAGGTGTATAGGAGGATAAAGGTATAGGCGTTTTTTGTTTCAAATATGCCCCAAAGTTTGCGAAAAGGGTTAGGGGAACCACTCTAATCTGGATTTTGGGATAAATCAAAATACCATTAAAATTTGGTTCGTTAAAAGGGTTAAGGTTTAAACCCCACAGCATGGGATAGGAATAAAATACCCTAAAAAGGCCTGTATGATTAATTCGGTACCGGTTAAGTTTGCCCCGCAGATGGAAAAGGAACCCTACTTTCAAACCACCGCAAGGTAATTCCTCTGGTAACTTTTATTTGTTTCCTTAATTTCATAAGGCAATTCCTTTTATGGGTTTTTAACGGTAATTTTATCCGTAAACTTTTTTTATTAAACCTTAATTTTTAGTTTTAACCAAAAATTTTTAAAAAAAATTAAAATTAGGATCTCCATAGGTATAGAACCTGAATAACATTAGAGGGTTTAAAATTAAAATAAAATTGAAGAAATCATAGTGGGAACCTGCAAATAACTGTGTAATAAGGGGTTGTGATGTAGTTGCTAAATTTATTAGTAAAAAGAAAGAAGCTAAAGGCCTTGGTAAATGAGATAGGATTAGTTTCTTAAATTTAATAAATTAAATGTTGGGTAAAAGCATTGGAAAATAAATTAGTTTATTATTTTTTAAAATTGAGAATAATAAAATGGGATAAAAGAAATAGGCAAATTAATTAGAATCGATTAAATTTAAAAGCAAATAAACACAGATGATTCAAGATTTGTCAGTTAATTAAAAATAATTAATTAAATTTAAGACCAAAGGAAACGAAGTTATTCAAAGCGGGGATAATTAAATCAAAATGAAAAAAAATTTCAAGGGCCTACGGCAGGTACCTAGTTAAGGTTAAACCCAAGGGAAACTAGTTTTCAGTGAACAAAAAAACAAGGTCTATGGGAATCAAATCCTATAAATTTTTTCAAGAGGAACTTGCTATGGAACAAATTAAACAATTTTAAATAAGGGTTTTTTCCTTTACAAATTTTTAAAGGATTTTTCATTGAAATATTATTTTCCAAAAAAAGTGCTTTGTTTTAAATTTGGGAAATTGCTGTTTTTTTTTCCTTAGAAAAGGTTTCGCCAAAAAATTTAACTGTTCCCAAAAAAACCATTGGTTCCTTTCCCCAAAAAGGTCCTCCAAAAACATTTAAGTTGGCTCTAAAAAAAACCTTGTCATCAAAACAAACCATGGCTAAAACAATAAGTTTAGAAATTAAATTAGTTTGGAAAGAAGGGCCTTAAATTAACCTTGGAATAGTTTTCATTGGGTTTTGAAATTAACCTCCAAAGGGAACGAACCCCCGGATATGGAATTCCCGGAATCAGGGTTTCTGTTCCTTGGGTTGTCCAACTTCATGGAAGGGCAATGCCCTCCGGATGGATGTCCCGGTTTTGAAGGAAATTTCCTTGGATGGTTGTCACGGTAATCTTTTCACAACGCAACCGAAATGGTTCTTTGAAGGAATAAAATTCCGGTATGGTTGAAACAATCTCTCTTCCCACCAAACAAAAAAAGGTTTTCAAATGATGTGTTCCGTATTGAAATGAAACAAAACCTTCTTTCAAAACAAAAACCATTGGGAAATAGTGCCCAAGTTTGATGATACAGAAAGGTTTTCAAAATAATGCAAACAGGGACAAATTTCTCCTAGTGATCCAATGGTCAATTTGCTACAAAATGGGTTTCCCAAAAAGGAAGACTAATTTCCCTTGTGGTTTAAATTGGGGTCATTGCTTTGGCATGATTGGTTCAAAATATTTGCTCTTTCAATTGGAGATTAAATTGGGAAGTTTTCGAAAGAATCGGCCTTCTTGGAAATTTGTTCAAGATGGAAAAGCAAGTGAGAAACAAAGATTTCTCAAAAGGAGTTGGGGAACAAATTAATTCATCCCAAGAAATTTGGGTGGAGGCAAAGGATTTTTCCAAAGGTATTGGCAACCAACATGTCATAAAAGTCCTTGGCCTAGGAAGGTGAGATCAAGATTTTACCAAAGGTTAACCTTTTAAAAATAAATCCAAAAGGAAATTTGGATCTGTTTTAAACGAGGTCCCCTTTTTAATATAATTTACCCAAAAGTTCAAATTTGGAATCTTCTCCTTTAAACTGAGGTTCCCTTTGTATGGGTTTATTCCAAGGTTCAATTTGGAATATCTTCTCCTTTCAGCTCAATTCTCTTCCATGGGATGTGAAGTCCCCAAAACTCTTGGAGCAACTATACTAATTTCATTTTAGCATCAAATCTTTCCATTGGAAACCCATTTTACAACCTAAGCCAGGTTTGGTTTTGATCAATATTCCAATGTTTATAAAACGTTGTTTAAACGGTTGGACCCTGGTTCTTTCCAAAACAACCTGTTTAAATTGAGCGAATGGAAGCTTGTGACTACTTCCTTTTCCAAAAAAGTACCAATTGACCGAATGAAGGCAAAGTTTCAAACCCAAAGAATTAGAAGGGCACCTTGCAGATGTTAGGCTCAAGGTTGACGAAAGGCCAACCAGGAAGAATTGGAGTTGCATTGCAGGTTTTGGTAGAAAGGAACCAAAGGCCACCAATTGGGCCCAAGGAATACAATTGACTATGCCCATAAGAAAACTAACAAGGATACAATATGCTCTCAAGGACCAAAACCATGCCATAACTGGAAAAATTTGCAGGAGCCTCCATTAGATACGCGCCAAAACCAATGTATTTGGGGTTCCTTTCCCACTCGGCTTTGTATTTGTAATTCCATATGTATTTGTCCGGTACTCGGGTTCTTTGATTTGGTAATACCTTTACTATTAACCTTTAAGGAATAACTTGAATTTTTGTGGAATTGTTCATTTATTCAACCCTTTAAGGAATTAATTTTAAATTTTTGGGTTGCATTGGTATTCAAACCTGCAAGGTATTCTAGTTTCTATTTAACTTGGGCAAGAACCAATCAAATCCTGCAATTGGTTCTAAGATTACAGTTTTCTGGCAAGACCCATGATCACGGCATTGGCAACCAGAAGCCATCTTCCCGTGGCCAAGGACCTTGGCTTTGGGTCAACACTGCAACCGCAAGCCAATGGTCCGTGGCCTGAAGGCTTGTAGGGAAACCTGCCAAACATGTCCCAAGATGGTTTGGAAGGTCTTATGGGAAAATGGCAAAGGGCAAATAGCAGAATTTTGCCAGGAAGCAAAATGAAATGACCAAAGCAAATTTAATTCGAATTTGAAGCCAAAGCAACAACGGATGGGAATCAAAGCTGCCCTTCGTTGCGGTTAGTTCAGATAAAGCAATCACCATGGGTCAATTTTTGCTTCGGCCGTCATTAATAAAAAGTAATGCCATTTAGTAGGTTTTAAAACCTATAAAGTTGATAATATCAAAAGTTTTATAATTTTAAATATTGTTTTTACAAAACCTGAGATGATAAATTACAATCGTTTTTGTTTAAACATCATTGTGAAACCAGAGATTAACAAGAACTTTTTTAAAACCATAGAGTTCAATAAACCATAAAACCCTAAAAATTTAATTAGACCATTCTCCAAATTTGACTCTCGCTCATCCTATAATTTAAACCCACCTCAAACCCCTTCCTCCCACACTGCTCGCCCTTTCTAAACCCTCCCAAATCCTCCTTCTCCTCGTGCCTTCCCTCATCTCCCCTAAACCCCTTCTTCCAGCCTTCCCTTCATTCTTCCTCTTTTACCCTCCTCCACACCGCTCATCGCCTCCACCTTTCCATTCCTTAACTCCCCGGCCTTGTCTTCTTTCTTTTGATAATCTTTATTTTGGAAATTTAGGTCCAATGTATTTTATTCTTTATTTTGAATGAATTATTTGAAAATTTAGGTTTATGTTTAATTAATTTTAGAATTTACCTAAGGTGAATGTTTATTTTAATTTTAGAATTTACATAAAGGTAAGTTTATATTAATTTTGATTTTCTAATTGGGTTTAGGTGTGTTTTTATATTGTTCAATTAAATTTTATGTTAGTGTTATATTTATTTAACAATTTAATCCTTTATGTAAATAATTGATAATTATATTTATTCATAGTAGGACTGGGATTATAATTTAGTTTGTAAATTTCAATGTTTTGGTTGAAGAAGCCTGCTGTTCAATAATGTTTTTGCCCCTGTTTTTTTTTAAACTCATCTATATTTTTTCTCTTATCCTCTTAACACATCTATACTTAATTTTTTATTTAATTAAAATTTTATACTAATTTTTTTGACTTTAAATTTGATTTTTGTTTATTAGTGCCCTCCCTGAGCTTGTCATGGATGCCCTGGATGTTAACCATCTTAATGTGTGGGTTATATGAACAGCCTGATGGTTAAACCATCTAGTGTTTATATACATATGTTCAATTTATAAAAGTATAATTTAATGGTTAACATGTTAATATTAATTTGTATAGAAATAAAGAATATGTTGAAAGAAATCGACTAATTTTATAAATTTGGAAAACACCTAAATTATAACCAAGATTTGGTTTCCCAAATTTTAAATTGTTTCAAGAAGCAAAAACCACTCATGCTGGCTTTTAAGAAGGGAAATGGGTTTTATCAGAAGCAAGGTTATTTTAGAGACGTTTGGGTCTCTCAAGTCAGTTATTTGCAATAAATGGCGGTACCAACGGTGCAAAGGAATGAATGTTAAGTGGTATCAAAATTCGGCTAGGTACAAACCAAATGAATAAGGAGAACCTGCCTTCTTAAAATACCTGCCTGGTCCATTTTCCTAATCCCTGAACTAGCCGGGATAGGGACCGCCTGGTCCAATTTGCCACCTGGATAGCCATGAGGACCAGATTTTTTGAGAGTAGATAAGACCATGAAAAGACAACAGTACTAGAAGTTTTAAGATTAATAAAACCCCAGAAAGGGTTTTTTTCTGGGTATTTAAGATTTAATCACCTTACAATTGGGTTTTTTGTTTCTAATTTGGAAACTAAGAACATTCTTAGGGTTTCCCAATCTCTTTGGAATACTTAAGAAACCATTAGGATCCACAATGTGCCAAGCAATTAACAAAGAAATCCTATCAAATCTAATTGTCAAAATTAAAGAAGAAAGAGATAAGCATCTATCAATTAAAATTGCTATTAAATTAAATGAAAAAGAAGGGTTTCTATAATTAAAATAGTAAGGATCTTATATAGAACAACCATCTTTAACCATGCATGGTTAGTAAGAAACGGTTTACCTTTCCTCTTTAACCATTGCCCAATCCCTTACTTAAGCGGTTTAAAACCTCTAAAACCCCATTGAATCCTAATATTCCACGGCACAAAAATTAAAAACCCGGAAGTGGCTGGGTTTTCCCCCCAATTAAGGGTTTCCAAATTAATGATGGGAAAACTGGGGTTTGGTCTCACCCAATAAATCCAAAAAAATATGGGAAAATTAAATGGCTCATTTATTCAAAAATTAATTGGGAAAGGTTAAACCGGTCCAGCGAAAAATTTTTTTTTATTGAAGTTTTTAACCAAGGAACAGGAGATTTTGAAAAAAGGTTTTTTAATTTAAGCAACACAAACAAAATTGGAAAACCCCCCCTATACTAGCAACCAAAAAATAACCGGAAAACCCAAATTAAAGTCCTTGGCAATCCAAACATGAGAACCCCACCAGGCCCGAGAACCTTGGCACCCCCAACGAGCAATTAAAAGAACTCGCACAAGAAATTGTTTCCCGGGAAACTTAATGAAAGATATGACCAAAGAATTTTTTAAAACCTAATTTCTAAGGCCATTAAAACGACCTAGCCAACCCAAAACATATTTAACGTCTTACAGTATCCAAACCCAAAAAATTAGGGCCAACGTTTGCAAAAGACAACCAAAAAAAAGGGCCAAGGTTCCGCCGACAAAAAGAACATTAGCCTTAATTTCTGCTGACAAAGCAACATCTCCGGCCTTGCCAATTTCTTTAGGAACTTTAAGTTTCCATAACCTTTAAATTTGCTCACACTTTAATAATCTTAATGGGTTTCCCAAATTGAATTTTGGCATCATTCAATAACTATCATGGTTTGATCAAATTAATTGACCTTTGGAGAATTCAATCAACCACTACTTTGGTCAAATATGACCTTTCCCGGAAATAATTTTTCGCACTAAAACCTGTGGTGTAAACTTCTTTCCAAAATTTTTAGTATTAAACCTTAAGTGGAAACTTCAAAATCCTTAAATCCAGGATCCTTATTAATTTTAAAAGTACCCCGAAAAATATTCCTTTATTTAATTTAAAGACCAAAAAGAAAATTCGTTTACTCTTGGCTTGGAACCAAAATTTAATTCCTGTTTCACTCAGCAAAGTTTGGAACAAATTTTTAAAGGGCTACCCTAAATTCAATTTGAACCCAATTTGCTTGGTTTTTTCCTAAATATTCACCGGACCCGCATATTTCTCTTGTGTTCATCCTTAATAAACCGAGCCAAAATAATACTTTTAGGCGCCTTAGAATATCGAAAATAATCATATCTTGGAGCCTTTAAAAATTAATCAAAATGACTCCACCCAGGTGTTTTCCCAATTAATAAGTCTTCACCCCCCCAATTTTCCTTCCGATTTAAGCTTTCTTAAAAAGGTTCCTATATTTCCAAAAAGATTTAATGCTTAAAAAAAATTCCAGTATTTGAAGGAGTTGCTTCACCAAAACAAAATTCCATTTTGTTGGAAATTTTAGCCTCAAACCAAAACAAAAAATAACTTCATTTTGAATTTTTTCCGAAATTTCCAAAAAAGATTATCATTGCATCTTTTAGGATTTCAACCATTAACCAATAAGGTACTACCCACCAATGCCGATCCTTAACCCAAATTAAGGTTACAACAATCACTCATTTAAACCCTTTAATAAAGGATTCAAACCCTTCTTGTTTAAGAGGTCCAAATTTCCTCCCAAGACCCCTTTTTGGAGATAAATCAACCAAAATCACTTGCCGGAATCCTCATTAAAGGCAACCCAAGAAACCATTTAATCCTTTTCATTCAATCATTTTGGAAAAAAACCATTAATTTTTCCTATGCAATCTAATTTTGAAAATACACTCCCAGGATGTTTCCCTGAATAGCTGTTTGAGTTGACACAATTTTCGCCCAAGCCGTTGTTGGTGGCAACTTGTAAAAAAGTTCACTTTGGGCAATTGAACGAATTTATACGCCTTAAAGAAAGGAAAGAAACAAAGGGAATTATCCCAAAAAAAAGTTAAAGTTTGGGAAAATTGTTCTCCCCCAAAAAGGTATTTCCAAGAAATGTTATTGGAAAATTGGTATTTAAACAGAAACTTCATTTTGGGGAAAATGGTAATTTTAGTTAAACTTTTCTTTCCTGAGGCCAACAAATTTAGCAACTTTTGTTTACTGGGTAACACCCAAAATTTAAAAATGGGTTGTATTTTAAATTTAAAAATTTATTTAAAGTTTTGAATTTTTTTTATTTATTTCTTAAGTTTTGCATTTTGGTTTAATTTGGAAATTTTTAAGGCAATTGGAAAAATAAAAAAATAAAAGGAAAATTTGAAAAATTAAAAGTTTTAATATGAAAAATTTTACCATTAACTTTTAACCCTTAGGTAAAATATTTAAGGGGAAAAAATTTTACTAGAAAAATGAATTGAATTGGAAAATATCAAACTGATCCCACTGAAATTTTAAAAATACCTTAAAGTATTTCCATTGGAAAAATTTAAAATTTCAATTTGGGATAAAGTAATTTAAATTGAAAATAGAAATTAACAAAAGGGAAAAACCAATTAAATTTTAAAATTAGGAAAAAACAAAAGCTGAAACCAAATTAAGAATTTTTATAAATTAATTTGGAAAAACAAATTTAAAAAATTTTATTAAAAGAATTTTATCTAATTAAAAACAAAATAAAAATTTATTTAATTTAATTTGGTAAAAGGTAGAAATTTTAACCCCAAATTTTTGGAAATTTTTTGCCAGGAGAAAATCAAAATTGGCTGAAGGCTTATGGAAAATTAATGCAAAATGGGCAATTTGGCCAAAACTTGGGAAATTTGCCCTTTCATTTGGCCAATCCCCTTAAACCTTCCCTCATTGCCTGGGTCCTTCCCCCACGGCCTTCGCTTCTCTGCTTCCTGTTCATCCCTAAAGCGGTCTCCTCCACTCGTTGGGACGGGCCTTGCTAACACCAAGCCCCCAGACTCTGAACTTGGCTACCCGAGAGGCTCCCTTACGACTTCTCATTTGGTTCCGGAGGGCCGCGCGCTTAGGTGTTTTTCTTCGAGCAAAGGGTTCCCTTGGCCACCGAAACACGGAAATGTTTTCCCTTTTTGCAAGAAATGTAGAGGAGAATGGAATTTCTGATCCGTGAGAGGTACTACGATCCTATCGCAACCGAGCCTTCTTTTTTTAGCCACCGGACTCACCGACCCCCCGTTACCACCGGGGACCTTTCCTCCAGAATTAAATGAACCCTGCCCTTTCCAAAGGCCCCATTACCCTCACCTGTCCCCTCCAATAGCCGCAATGGGTTCAAGCCGATGGTGGCGAACCTCAGGGCCGAGGTTAAGCTCGAAGTTGTGAACTTGCGGCCCCCTCCGAAATGGAGACTCGGCCTGCAGGGGAGATGGCCAAAGGCTAGCCTTTGGAAGAAGATATTTGACCAAACAAACCAGTTTAATTAAAAGTTTTAAATTTTAACCAATTTCAAACAAATTGTAATTCATCTAAAATTTGAAATAATCTAAATTTGAAAAAATTTAATTTTTAAAATAGGATATTTCTTAAATTGAAAAGGATTTAATTTTTGTTAATAGATTTTGTTAAATAATTGAAAGGATGGTTAATATTTTTGGGAGTTTTGGTAAAATGATTAAATATAAAATTCTTAATTTTGAACTAAGTTTAATGCTTTTTAAATTTTATAAAGTTTAAATTGGCCTTTAGAAAATTATAAAGCTTAATATCCATAAAAAATTAGTGTTTAGGTTCTAATACCTAAATGAGTTTAAATTTAAAACTAAATTTAGTATTAAATTTTGGAAAACAAATTTAGTAGGCATTTGTAAATAAACCTTATAGGCACAGATGATAGTAAATTGCATAAGCTCAAAACATGAGGAATTGTATTGAAATAATTAAAAACAGTAACTTGAATTTTAAAATAAAGAAAGTTAAATGTATTAATCAAATAGAAAATTGTTAAAGTAAAAAATCAAAATGGAAAAACCATTTTTAAGGTAACTGCAAATACCTAAAAAAATTAAAGGATATATTGTAATCCGAAAATGAATTAAGACAATAAGTTTACGTAATATTTAGACTATTATGTGATAAATAATGCTAATTCAAATAGTAAAAATTTAACTTGTCAAATTTAACTATCAATTCATAAAAAGTTTTAATTTGGTTAAGGTTTATATTAATTCAATAAAATTAATTGTAAATTTCAATTAATTCTTGGCCATTTTACGAAACTTTCAATTCCAATTTTGCTTTTTAAACGAATTTAAATTCCATTAGCTTTAACATGAAATTTAAGTATATTGCCAAAATTAGAAACCCTAAGAAGAATAATTTATTCCCAAAATGGAATTAATTTTATTCCAAAATAAGTGTTAATTTTGAAGGCTTAAAACCTTTAAGTTGCAAATGGAAAACTAATTAATATTTTATAAGAAAACCTTCTAAAATAATAAAAATCAAAATAAAATTAAGTCAATACTACAAAAAATTCTAATGAAACAAATTAATAAGGAAATCAATTGAAATAAAATCAATTAAGGCCTTTTATAATAATAAAACTTTTCCAAACCTGAAATTATTAAAAACCTAAATTATTAAAGAAACCTCTGTAGACCGGAGAATCTTGTTTGGCATTGGGCCAAATCTTTCCTAGTGCTCAATAGTTCCAGAATGCTTGCTGGAAATTTCCAAATGTGCTTGGGAGTAATGACCAATTGTTAATCTAAACTAATTTTGGTTAATTTAAAACAATTGGTTATAGAAACAAATTAAAGGATTCAAAGGAAAAGTTTTCAAAGGTTTTTTTGCTTTTTCTTTGTTTTTGTTTTCTTTGTTTTTTTGGTTTGGCTTTGGTGGCATCGAGGAGGAGAGGAGGAGGCAGTCCATCAGGAGGAATTTGCCAAACCAAGGAAAAATTTGACCAAGGAACCAACAAATTCCCTTACCATTGGTTTTTTCAACCTATAGTGTTTTGGAACTTTCATAACCGTACTTTAATTAAAACTTACTTGGGTAAGGTTTTCCTTAATTTGGTTCTCTTGAATTGAACCTGTAACCTTAGACATGGTAAATGTCTTGGGTAAACTTAATTATAACCGTTACTTATTAGTTTGAGATCGTCGTGATGCTTTTAAAATGATTTCACGACTAGATATTACTCTACTAAAGGTTGTTGATATGTTGATTAAAACTTGAAAACTTGAAAACTATGCTTTGATACGGTGATTATTGGCAATAGCGTTGGCAATATGGGCCTTGCACGTAGTGTAGGGTGGAGTATCGCCGTGTCGGATTAAGGACCGAGCAATGGGGCGCTATTGATCCGAGATTTCCGGCAACCACGAGGGCTATTATGGGGTAGCCTTAGCCTATTAAGTTGTTCGAAATGGCTTTGTTCATTGGTAGGCAGATAGCACGGTATTCCTGGTCTCCCGATAGGGTATTCCTCGTTTACTTGCTAATGCAACGGTGTCCCTGCCATGTTTAGAAACGCTTGGTGGTGTGTGAGTGGATCCACGGCTTGGGTGTGTGTTTCTAAATTTATGGGGGTTAACGCCCGGCGGATCAAAGTCACGCTGAATAATGTAACGGCTCAGATGATCGCTCTGCACACCAAAGGAAGTGTGCTAATAGCTTGCAAAAAGTGGATCATTCCTTGTGGGTAAAGTTGTACACCTCTGCAGAGTTTAAATCTAATTGATTAGCGCCATGGTCATGAGCACTTTGAAGTCATTCCAATGTTAGAGTTTTCCATTTTTATAAAATGATTGGGTTCTTTTTGATAACCAATTGTTTGAGTCAAAGGATCGACTTGTGTAGAGTTTCGCCATTGGGAATGCTATGTCCTGGAACATGTTTACTTTCTGTCAATTATACAAATCTCTTGCTGTTTCTTGAAAATGCAATTGCAATCTATTATGTCATATGTTTAAATTCTTTTCGCAAAATGCAAAATAACTTAGTGCTGTCCTTTGATATAGCCATGACTAATATTGCATTTGCTATTAAGTCTTGCTGAGTACAACCGTACTCATTCTTGCTATCAACTTTGGTCAAGGAAGTCCTGTGATGTGCTTGAAGGTTCCTCCAAGTAGGCCTCGGGAGTTCGACGATGACTTCTTCTAGGGTGTTTGCCTAGTCGATGCCTGGGGGTTTGGTTTGGGCATGCTACCGGGCTTTTGGATCTTAAGCTATTTAATATCTTCCTTGTGTTATCTTCGCTTGTAACTAATGCTCAGATAATGAACTTCTATGGAAAGTTGTAAATTTAAAGCTTGACTTTTGGTTGTGATATGAATGGTGTAAACATGTGAGTGCTAGCTACTGATCCAGGGACTAGTACGGTAATCACATGGAGTTCCTGTTCCTCGGAATGGAGTCTCACAGCATTGGTATCAGAGCCATACTGACCGTAGGATAAGCCTTAGATAGAATGGTCATTAGTGTTAGAATGAACCAATTCAAAATCATATTTTCCAAAGCTACTATATTTGCAAAATGTAGACTCTGCCATCCTTTCCTCATTCTTAAGACTCTACTCTTGTCTCTATTATCATTTTGTTTTGTAAACAAATGCCTCTTTCTTAAAAATGGTCTTTCGTTGCTGTTGCTTCGAAGATGTTGAAACATGTTGCTGTCATTCTTCGCACAACCAGGAAGCCTACAATGTTTACGCCAACCATTCCAAGAAAACATGCAGCGCTTCGCCACTTGCGACAAAGCAATAAAGATTGAAGATCCTGCTGTATCAAGAGCCGATGTGCCATCAGTAAAAAGGCTGAAGATTAGAATGTAGTAGGATCAAACTTAAGGTAGAACCCCACGATAGCATATTATTGCCCTCTAGTTATAAAGAGCAATGTATGTTGTTGTTCTGTTGCTACTTGAAATTGGTTTTGTTTTGAATGCCAGGACCGATTTAATTGTGAGCTTAACCTCTAAGGTTGAAGTTCATACAAAATTGTCCTCATGTATGAATATAGAAAACTCAACCCATAGGATAAATAAGAAGCTGTAACATAGTTTATCTCTTCTCTCTGTAAAATTTTATATGAGCTTGTCCTTCTCATCATACAACCTCACACTTGTGCAACCACTTTGGTTGTTAACTTCTCTCAAAATCAAGTTTCATCAAGATTAGTAGTATAGCCCTTTCTGCTACTAGCTTCTAGAAGTCACCCGTTTATAAATAGATTAATACCAATATCTTGCCAGATTGGTAACCACTAGTTTACCTAAGTCATCTGATGTTAGCTAAAACCTGGTCTTTCCAGTAACAGCCCTTCATTGTGCCTTAAAATTCACTTCATTATTTTGCCTAAATTGTATACTGTGAGTTTAAGTTAGAATCAAAAAGTTCTGTGTCTCCAGAATATAAACATTAGGATGATCCAAAAGGAAAACTGAAAAAGTTGAAAACTCTATTTCCTAAAAGAAGAATGAAAGGGCATCATTTGTTGTGCACATATTCTTTTCCCATCTGTAGGATTTAGTTTCTCTGTCTATTATACTATCCTCTTGTTGGATATCAGATATACTCGTTTCCCTTGTAGACCCTTCTTTCTGCAGTCTTAAAGTTTTTCTTCTAGAAGTGTTTCCCTTATCTTTCTGATTAATGAAAACCACAAATCAGTAGTTGAAAAATAATTCCAATACCAAGTCAATAACCTCTCAAAAATAAAACCTCATTTGGATTAGTAGTGTAGTCTTCATTTCCACTATTAGTTTCGGAGGCCACCCCACCCATATATAAACCGAGTTCAACATCCCACCATATTAGTAAATACCAATCTAGCTTATGCTGCTTTAGAGTCAAAACTTAGTGTTCAATAATAGTTTCTAACCATGCTTTAAAACTCACCTCATTGCTTTATTTAGATTCTATTCCATGAAAATGAGTTAGAACCGGAAAGTTATATACTTCGGATAGAAACTTTAGAAGGAATGTTAGAAATGAAAACTGAAAAAAAATGGGAACCTTACTTTTCTAAAAAGATTAGCATTAGTTGTATACATACTCTTTCCTCATTTATAGACTTTAGTATCTTTATCTATGTGTTCATTTCTCTGCAGAATATTCTTCCTCCGCTCCTAAATTATTCTTTCTAGAAATATTTTCTCCTCATCTTTTGAAATGGAAATCACCAACAAATCCTTTTGAAATAATTTTAGAAGCAAGTCAACATTGTCGTAAATTCTCGAACTTCAAGAAGATAGAAAAGCCAAAACATCACAACTTCTCCGACTTCATCAAGGCCTCAAAACTAACCCAACAAGTGGTGCAAAGATTAAAGAAGACTCTTCACTGAATAGCTTACCTTAAAAGATAGTATTATTCGACGACATACTGTTCTAGCTACATAGTAAGCTGTTTACGATAACTACGTATGGCCAGTAAAAAAAACCTTAGATACCCTTCCTACATATTAAGTTAAATATATACATATTGCTGTTGTTAAAATTTTGTTGTAAATCTTTAAGATTTTGGGTTACTCTCGTGAATGTTAAACCACTAGGTTGAAATTTGCGCGTTAACCCTAATAAGAAATTTTAATTAAAAAGATTTTAAAGAACAAATGTTCCTTATAAACCAAACCAAGAATTTAAATCTGATAGAAACCACAACTAGAGTTAATTGGAAAGAATTAAATATTACCTCGTAGTATAGATAACTCTTATCTGACCATCTTTCTATGATTCCAACATCTTATCAAATGTGATTGCAAGATGCCTCTAATCCAACGAATTTCATCTAAATAACCTTATCCTAATAAATATCGTTAGGATGCCGTGACCCATCTATCATACGCCCATTAAGGACAACAAGATTCTCAATCTCTGCAAAGTTGATCGTTTTACCTCAACTCATTCTTTGAATTGTTGCTGCCCTACTCAATGTAAACTTTTACTTCATGCTTATGTTTTACAAGGTCAGCCTTGAATGAGATTTATTTGCCACTAATCTGTTAATATTCATTGAGCTATTCAAATAGCAATTGTATTTGAATACTCCCTTGAAGTCAACCTCTAGCTCTCTCCAAACAATTCTGGTTAAAATGCATCCTTACATTCACCTCAAGCATTTTAACATACTCACCTCTCTTTAAATTAGCTTATTCTTGCTAAGGATTCTCGGTATAAATCACTTACATCCCTCATCTGCTATCAAAACCAAACAGAAGCGAATGTCAGAATCTCCAAACACGACACAAATATCCACCCTAACTGAACAAAATCATCAGGTGCATACTTTTCTGCTCCATGGCAGCAAGCAATCAACTCTCTGTGTCTTGGCCAAAGCCAGACATCAACATTGCATTGACTGCCCATTTGCTGCCCTTGTTCCCGTTCAACGGCAGTTACCCCTGTTAATTTCTTTTGCAACGCAACCTTTAGAACCGGGTCGACCTCAGTGGAAATTGCAAAGCCAATTGCTGGCCAATCTTCGATGTAATTAATTTGTCCTTGTCAGCACTGTCACATCGTCCCATGGATCAAATCAACCAAGGCGTGATCATTGTCATAACACTCCTTCCATGCCAAAGTTGATGTGGTAGTATTTTCTTCCTTGCCGATTATGCTACAGCAGAGCATCATTCCGTAGTGTTCCAATTGACGTCGGTAAATTGAATTCAACACTTGGGTGTTCATTGCCCATATCTTCCCTAAGTACACTGCCACGGCTATAGCTGCCAGAGTCATCAAGGTCGTCCTCATTGAACCCTATTGGTTACCATCACCAAAATACACTCAATTGTTAAGCTTCTCCTGTTTCTTTGGTCAATCAAATGGTGAAAACAGCTTGTCATCTTTGAGTGGTGCTTCCTTCAAATTCTGTCATGCCGCATAGGAAATATCACTTAAAGGATTATAGAAACACCAACCCTTACTACCTTCCCTAAGAAAGTAGTAAAATAACAATTGCTGACACCATGCTCCTTATCTGGTAAAGAAAGTCATTTGGCCAAAGTGTATCCTAAGAAGCGACAGACTAAGATTTGCAGGAAAATAATACTAAACAATGTCCAAAGTTGAACAAATATGTTCTACAACTATAACTATACCGAAGTCACATTAGTCGAGTTTATAACTTTCAAGACTAGGAGGAATAAAATCTGAAACAGTGGTCTGAAGAATCGGAAAGCAGAATTTATTGCCTTTTTCTATGGTAAACATAAGCATTATGCCGACAATTACCCAAATCAGAAGCAATGACGTAGTAGGCCCATAACCCACATGACCCAGGATCTGCAAATTAACAATTCCTAAGTCATGCATCCAATCCAACTTAGAATGTCAATCCAGTCATTCATGGCATTTTCTGCAGCCTAATTCGAAAAGAAACTCGTGACCTACTAAATGTAATGCTATGATATATACCTATGTATCTGGACCTACCATGATTCGAGTTAACTCCACGGTTAACTCCTTGATTCTAGTCATTTCCTGATTATCTAATTTGTAACATCAGCAAACAAACTTCCTGTTGTTTGAATAAAATGGAAAATGTCACTTGTATCAATTAAGAAGAACCTAGATATTTCACCAACATCTACCCAAGAACCGTTCTGCTTCACCTTGTTAAGGAAAACATTAGTAATTTCTAAGCCATCTCAAAGACTAGAAAAACATTAAGCGCTCATGTCAGCCCTGCTTCAACATTAGGCTTTAAATGTAAAACATCTCCTCATGTGATTGTGCCCAACACTTAATGTGATATTGAGCACACCCTGTGTATTCAATTCCTGTGGTCAATCTTCTTGACCTGGTATACTTCATTCTTTCATAGTTTGCCAATCCAAAAGAGATGAAGACCCTTTGTCTACCAAAGTGATCAAATGAATCAAATCAGCGAATCACCTATTAATTTTCTACCTCAATCCAACCCTGGATTTATCCCTACCATGATTCAATTTAAAGCCAACCGAAATGATATTTCTTCTCAGCTCATCTCATCAGCTAATGTCAAACTAATCGGATCAACCATTGTATTCAAACATCCTCTTGGTATTAAATATTCTTCTCAAACGAGTCTAATGACCATGCAACCTATCTCTCATCTTGGATGTTCTAAATACACCCCTGCCACTTTATAAATTAGACTACCTTATTACAATCTGGTTATTCAATCAAAAGAAATATGTAAAGAAAATATTAGTATCTCTCATCGCTACTAAAACTCAAAATAGAAGTCTTCTATTTCTCACGTCAACTTAGAATCGCAAGATGAAGGTCTAGTAAAACAATTGCAATGAAGCGGTGTCAACAAAACGACAAGGTCACCTACAAGAAATAATTCCCCAACTGTCTCACCTTGAAATTTGCAAGGTTCAGAGCATTCATCGTTTCCACATCCGAGGTAACCTAGGCCACGATATATTAGACCATATCGCATCATTAAAAATATGCAAGAGAAAAAGCATATGAATTAGAGTTGCCACTCCTATCCAACTTAAAATATCTTCCATGTATCTCAATTAAAGGAATGTCTTGTCTTCCTTCGAGCTCACCAAGGTAAAGCTTACCTACCACCTAGTTTAACTTATTAGAAGCATCCGATTGAAATCTTAGAAGAAGCTTAACGTCATACTGTAATAAATTCGGCAAGCGATCAAGGTTCAACGAAGCAATCGTTTTGAAGAAGAAGCAATTTGGAACGAGAAGACCGACTCAAGGAAAAGTTCCGATTTTTTAGAAATACTTTCCTTAGATCCGCCAAATCTGGTGAGATTTCGTAAGGGTGGATCGTAACATCCCAAAAATTTAATAAAAGTGAAAATGAATATTTTAAATTTGAAAATATTTATTTCTGAGTTTCCTTGCCATTATTGGTTTTATTTGGATTTCTTCAAGTTTTGCATTGCATGAAAAATCAATAAAGAAAATTAATGAAGGACAATGGTAAAAAGATAAAAGATAAAAGTAAAATCTTGAAAAATTTACATTAAGTTTTAACCCTCGTGAAACTTTTACCAGGTAACTTTTATTTTAATGGTAAAAATAGTATTAATGGGGAAAGGACAAACTTGACTAGAAACAAGTGCACCATCTGAATTTGTGAAAAAATATCCAAAGCTGATCTCCAGCTGAAATATTTACCAAGTCACCTTTGATACAGTATTTACCATTGGTAAAAATCTCAGAGAATTATCAGATGGATAAAGCCTCAATTAAATTGAAAATAGAAAACACAAAATGAAAAACACAATGTCAAAATTTTTATAAATTATTGGAGAAACATATTGAGCTGAAACTTTTATCTAAGAATCCTTACCTCAAATACATTTGAAAAACAAAGTTTAAAAAATTTTATAAAAGATTTGAATAGTCTGGTAATTCAAACACGAAATAGGAATTTAGTGCTACATCATATCCGAATTTTGGTAAATATTGTGCTAGAGATTTTAACCCCAAATTTTCTAGGAAGCTTGGTTATTGCCAGAGAGAGAGTATGCAAAAGGGCAAAATTGGCTGAAGAAGCTTAGTGGAAAATTAATGCAAGTCCTTTGCATTTGACCAAATCCACCTTGAGCAAATCCTTGCCCTCACGCCATGTGGGTCCATTCCCCCCAACTTTTTCATTGGTTCCTTTCCTCCTCGAGCGGCTCTTTCGTTCTCCTCCTGGTTCGACGTCTCTGCATCGGAGTGCCTCCCAAGCCACTCAGGCCTTCGTTTCACAGCGCGCTTTCCTTAAAGGAGACTCCAATAAGACACTACGCTGGTATCCAGAGGGCTGCACGAATTCGGTGTTCTCATTCTTTCGAAAGGGCCATAGGCGCTTAGGGCCTCTGAGCCAAAGAAATTCCCCGAGCAACATCGGCTTTTCCCTTTCCCATTTTTCGCCAAGAAAGCAGGGGGGAGAATGGAATTTCGTGATCCGGTGAGAGGTACTACGAATCGGTGGTCGAGCATCCGGATTCCGAAGTTCCTCCTTGTTTGTTTCACTCAACTTCGAACATCGGCCAGAGCACCTTCTTCTCAAAGCCGTGGGTGGAGCTCTCTTCCTTCGTGAACTAAAATGAAACCCTAGTACCCTTAATGCTCAAAAGGCCAGATTTCACCTCTAACAACTGTTTTCTTCCCTCCATGAGCCGCCATTGGAGCTAAGGCTGAGCTCTTGGTGGCGCCAACCTACATATCGCGAATGGGTTCCTCGTGTTTGTCGAGATCTTCCGCTGTGGCCCTCAGGAAAAGTCGGAAGACCTCGCCAGAAGCCCTAGAAGCCCCGCCTGTTTCGCAATGGTAAGCAAGTCAGCCTGGGAAGAAGATGAGTGAGCCAAAAGCCACCTTGAAACGATTTCATTTCACAATTACAAACAAGTAAATTCAATCTTAAATAGCTTTTGAAATTTTAATCTAATTTCATGAATCAAATTTGTATATTCATCTAAAATCAAATAATCTAAATATGTAAAAATTTAATTTTTGAATTAAGGATTATTGTTCAAATTAAACCTTGATTAGGATGTTAATATGGTTGTTAATGAGATTTTGTGTATAATAAGTGATGAAATGATGAAGTAATATTCTTGGGAGTTTAGGCTCGAATGTATTCAAATATACAAATGCATTTAATTTTTGAACTAAGTTTAATGCTTTGGTTAGCAACCATTAGTAAAGCTTAATATGGCCATTAATAGAAATGAGTGTATAATAGTTCATAATATCACATAAGAAATGATTATGTGCTTCTAGGATCTCAATAAGCCTAATCATGCCAAGATATTAAATATTTGGAACTAAATTTATGTATTGCATTGTGACCATTAACAAACCTTAGTAGGAAATTTGTAAGAATAATAGACGATAGCTCACAAGATGATATGGTAAATTGCATCAAGCTCCTAAAAACAGTGAGGACATATGTATGTGAAAATAATTGGAATACAGTTTAACTTGAATTTTTATCATAAAGAAATGTCAAATGTAATAATAATCAAATAGGAAACCTATTGCGCTTAAGTCAAAACAATGCAAAATTGACTTTAAAACATTTCTAGGATGATATCTGCTAAACCGAAAAATGAATTAAAGATCATATATAATGTAGTTGCAAAGAAATAAGTTATTAGTATTTATCGTGATCATTTAGACTACTTCATAGATAAAATAACTCGCTAAATACTAAAATCAGTAAAACTAGTTTAGAAACGTTGTACAAAGTTTATACTATCATATTCTATAAAAGAGTTTTATTTGGTTAAGGTTTGCATATTAATCGGACAACCTAAAACCCTTAAGTGATAACATTTCACTTCACATTCTTGCCGATTTTGTAGTACTTTACAATGCCAATTGCTTTTTCAACGATGATTATAAAGTATCATCTAGAGCGTAAAACTTATGAAATCTGGTCAGTAGTATTGTCCAAAGTGTAGACTACCCAAATAAGAAGAGATAATTCTATTCCAAAGATGTGTAGCTCGTTAATTTTGATAGCTTAACAACCCTAAGTAGTCACATGTTGAAGGCTGAATGAACTTTAGTTGCAAATGAAGAAAACTCAGTTAAGTCATTTTTATCACAACCTTCTCAAAATAAGGTAAAATAAGTCAATAGACTACAATTGAAGATCTAATCGAAAAACCAATTCTAAGTGAAATCAAATTGAAATAAGGGAATCAATTACGAGACCTTATATAATCAATTAAGGCTTTTTCAACTCAAAGCAACTTATCCAAACCTGAAATTATTAAAGAAAACCTCGAGTTGATCCCCAAGTTAGGCTCTGTAAGAACCTTGGGAGCAAATCTTGTGTTGTCTAGTTTCGCTCTAAGTCCTCTCCTAGCAATGCATCTAATATGTTCCGGAATGCTTGGGAGCATTAGGCCCAATTGCTATGCAGTAATGACTAATTGTATAATCTAAACTATTTTTGCGCTTGAATTTAAACAAGATTAAAGGATTCATAAAAAGCAACCGGATCGATGCAAAGGTTTTATTTGCTTTTCTATTTGTTCTCTTTCGTTCTTTCTTTGCAATTTGTAATTTGTTGGTTCTTTTGGTTTGCAGATAGACGCTGGCACCCTCGAGGAGGAAGTAGGAGGCATTGCCAATCCAGATTTGACATTTGCGACGAAGAGCAAGGCAAGCAAATCCTTGACCATGTTGAACCTACTAATTCACCTACCATATGTTGTTTTCAATCGTAGTGCATCCGGATACTTCTCCATAAACGCTATCTTGGGTAAGGTTAGTAACTATCCTCGAATGTATGGTTTTCCTTAATTTGATTGACTCTATGAACCTTGAGAACCATAGTATGCTTAGACATGGTAAATGTCTGGGTATAACCATTACAATATAATGCTTAGTTTTGCCGAGATCGCGTGATGTTTTAAAATGATTTCACAACTAGATATTACTCTACTAAAGGTTGTTGATATGTTGATTAAAACTTGAAAACCGAAAACTATGCTTTGATACGGTGATATTGGCAATAGCCGGTTGTGCAATATGGGCCTTGCACGTAGTGTAGGGTGGAGTATCGCCTGTTCGGATTAAGGACGAGCAATGGGCGCTATTGATCCGAGATTTCCGGCAACCACGAGGGCTATTATGGGGTAGCCTTAGCTTTAAGTTGTTCAACATGGCTTTGTTCATTGGTAGGCGGGAGATAACAGGTATTACGGTCTTCTGCAGTATTCCTAGTTTACTTGCTAATGCACTGCCTCGCCATGTTTAGAACTTTGTGGTGTGTGAGAGTGGATCCACGGCTTGGTGTGTGTTTCTAAATTTATGGCGGGTTAACGTCCCGGTGGATCAAAGTCACGTCCAATAATGTAAGATCAGATGATCGCTCGGCACACCAAAGGAAGTGTGCTAATAGCTTAAAAAGTGGATCATTCCTTGTGGGTAAAGTTGTACACTCTCAGAGTTTAAATCTAATTGATTAGTCGGCCATGTCATGAGCACTTCGGTGAAGTCATTCCAATGTTAGAGTTTTCCATTTTTATAAAATGATTGGGTTCTGTTTTGATAACCAATTGTTTGAGTCAAAGGATCGACTTGTGTAGAGTTTGCCATTGGGAATGCTATGTCCTGAACATGTTTACTTTCCAATTATACAAATCTCTTTTGTTTCTTGAAAATCCGAATTGCAATCTATTATGTCATATGTTTAAATTCTTTCAAAATGCAAAATAACTTAGTGCTGTTCCTTTGATATAGCCTTTGATGACTAATATTGCATTTGCTATTAAGTCTTCGAGTACAACCGTACTCATTCTTGCTATCAACTTTGGTCGAAGAAGTCCCTGTGATGTGCTTGAAGAGTTCCTCCAAGTAGGCCTCGGGAGTTACGATGACTTCTTCTAGGGTGTTTGCCTAGTCGGATGCTGTGGGGTTTGGTTTGGGCATGCTACCGGGCTTTTGGATCTTAAGCTATTTAATATCTTCCATGTGTTATCTTCGCTTGTAACTAATGCTCTAAGAACTTCTATGGAAAGTTGTAAATTTAAAGCTTGACTTTTGTTGTGATATGAATGGTGTAAACATGTGAGTGCTAGCTTGATCCAGGGACTAGTAGGTAATCACATGGAGTTCCTTCTCAATGGGTCTCACGCATCTAACCGTACCAGCCAGAAGCCACCCCAATCTCATTATTTGATTGCTGCCAAAATAAGCCCAAAGTAGTACAGCCCATTTGTTTAGTACCTTGAAAATGCCGTAGGGAGAAGCAGAGCAGCCTGGTTTCCATTCTTCTTTGAGCATTTCAGAATATATCACATATCAGAGTGTTTCTATGTTTTCCTCCTCAATATAAATTATACAAATTTTAAAACAAACGAAGTGATAAATAATCACCATCTACCTTTCATTCATACTTTAATATTTGTGCAACTTTAAAAGAAAAGCATAGAAGCATCTCTTATTTTTATTTTCAGCTGATAGCAGAAATTACAAGTGGTGGCTATTTTCCTTCTTTGTAAGAGTGAAAATGTGATTCTGCTAATGAAGTTCCACGAAATTCAAAGAATCCCAGATGTAGAACAAGCCCTAAGGAGAAAAGAGTGTGGTTGTTTCAACAAAATATTCATTTTTCAGATCTACCAATGCCATTGAGCTTCAGAAACTTTGCAGAAATATAAAAGATTATGAAAGCTTTACACGCCAGATTCACCCAACTCAAGTGCTCCCTACATTTTTTAATACATGTCGTTCTATTTTTCAAATTTTATTTCTAAATACATGTTATTCTATAATTTTGATATAAATTTTTACTACCCTTTAGCTATTTCTAATGTTATTTACTACATAAACTTATTAAAATATACCATCCAAATATATAATAAAGAGAAGTAATAGATGAATTTATTAAAATATACCATCTAAATATATAATAAAGAGAAGCAATTTATATGTCTCGAAGCGTAACCGTAACATCACGAAGGGAATAGGAAATATATAACCTCTGCCACAAAGTAACAATGTGGCGAGTGGAACAGGATTAACACATATAGTGCGCTAAATCTGGACAAGTGGCAAAAGCATTTGGTGCTTACGGGATCATGAGTTCAAAGGTGAAGTTGTTATGTTTGATGATTTTTTTATTTTAGATGTCCTCCATTCACTTGTGTTTTAAATGCTACTGAAGAAATCGTCCAATTTAAAAGCCTCTGTAAGCGTCTTCATGCTTTTTGACACTGGGTCATACTTGCAGTGGAAGGTGAAGCCAGATCAAGTTGTCTTCAATGCTTTGATCAGTGCATGTGGTGAATCTGGAGCTATTGCTCGAGCTTTTGATGTTTTATCAGAAATGACAGCCGAATCCTCAGAATCTAAACGATCCAAGCCATGTCTTCCTGACCATGTCACACTTGGAGCACTGATGAAGACATGCATTCAGGTCGGCCAGGTGTTTTTATGAGTTAACATGTTTTCAGAATTGAAAAAGGGGAAATATAGTTTTTGTACAAAATCAAGTTGTGTCATTGTTTTGTTTGTTTAGGCTGATCGAGCTCGAGGTGTACAAAATGCTTGAGGAGTACAATATAAAGGGTACCCCAAAGTTTACACAATTGCACTGAGAAGCTGTAGCTTGGCTGGTGATCTAGGGTTTGCACTGACGATCTATGAAGATATGAACAAGATTGGAGTAAAACCTGATGAGGTGTTATTTCTTAGTGGGAACACCAAAGATACCTAATGTTCTGCCCCAAGCTTATTTGACTCTTCTGTTTGTTTAATGCCATCAACTACAGATGTTTCTGAGTGCTCTAGTTGATGTAGCTGGCCATGCTAGCAGGGCTGATGCTGCCTATGAAATAATGAAAGATGCAAGAGCAAAGGGATTGCAAGTTGGAACCATGGCATACAGTTCCTTAATTGCTTGCTGCAATGTAAGTCTGCCATAAATTGTTGGACGGAAAGCACATCTAGGATTTTATTGTGGCTTGCTTGTCGTGCAATAGTCCTAGATTTTGTACGTATTTAGTTACTTCCATCTTTTGCTTGCATTCTATGTACTTATGATTTTAATCCATTGGTATAATCAGATTCTTTTAAGTTATTCATGATCTGATTGCTATTTTTGGGCCAAGGACTGGAAAAGGGCACTGCAACTATATGATGAGATCAAGTCGATCAAATTATCTCCAACAGTTTCAATGATGAATGCTTTGATCACCTCACTGTTTATGTGTACTGTGAAATTATATGCTGAAAAATTTTTAAATGAAATTGGCATTAATAATCTATAAACTATTTCGAATATTTGGTTTTCCTGGATTGCCACTTCTATTTTGGATTTTTTCTCTTTATTTTTGTCATGTATAATTCTGCCTGTTTTCCTCAAACACCGAGTTGTCATGCGCTTGTTAATGTTCAGAATTCCGTACTCAAATGACCAAACTGTAATGTCCCGTAGTCAATACCAGACGACCGAGGAAGAAATTTCATAACTTATCCAATTCGTTGGCATACAACCCTTTTAATGATTTTTAAAATAATATTATTTTATTTGAAATTGCACATTAATACTCGCATTAAAAAATTACAGAAATAATATCCGATTGCCAAACCGTTTCGATATAGTGTAGTCGCAACGGTTTGAGACTACACTATTCCCCAAACGGTTTGGCCAATAGTTAATCTTGTCGTTAAATGCAAATAATCGAGATGATCTAATTGTGCTAAATGGTTTGGCGATTACCAAACCGTTTAGCGTAATATAAAAACCTAATTTTACTCGAACTCGATTTAGGTGATTTTAAACTCTATGGAAGATCTCTTCATAAGCTTCGCAATACACTCATCGAAAGATATGTAAATATATATTAATTCATTTACTTATTTGCAGATACACTCATCGAAACAGATATTGCAAGTTGTGAAGTTCTGGATTTTGCAGTGCACCGCGGCATTTGGTCAAATTTCCGCGTCGCCATTCCTGACGTTGGTCAAATTTCGTGGACGCTGCGCGCTGAAAGTCCATTTCCCACTGCCACTGCTCATAAATTAAAATGCTGGGCCCCGCTGAATACAGCGAGTCAGTCAGAGACAGGTAGGCCTTCCGAGGAGTCTACAAGCCATCAAAGTAGGGTGGCAAGGGGTTTTCGCGGAAATGCCTCCCGTCCCTTTTACGATCCAAAATTTTTTCCGCTCCATCCTCATTTTGGGTATCGGGCCGTGTCCTCCTCGAAATTTCCAAGAGAAATTTATAGTCATTTTAACTCTAAAATCATATCAATAGAAAGAAAAAAGAACACATGCATTCATTGAAGATTATGTTTCCCGTTTATGAAAATGTGAATATGATGGGTTAGAGAATATGTTTGCAATCTAATAACTAAATTAGACTAAACTAAATTTGGATCCTCAACGGTCTCCCGGAGAAAAAAATTCCCGCCCCATCTCCGCCATCCCATGAGGGAATAATTTTCCCTATCATCTCTGAGACGATTTTTTTCATACCGCCCTAATAAGAATTCCTGAGATCAAGAACGGGTCTCCATTGCTACCCCTACATCAAAGATTCTGGTCTTCCTGAGGAGTCTACAAGCCATCAATGAGCCTGCTCTTCCCGATGTCTTCCTGAGGTCAATCAGAGACAGGTCAGTCGACTCCTCGCCATTCCGCCTCGACATCTATTTCTTCTGCAAATTATGTCTGGCGAAAATATTTTCACAAAACAAACATGGCCCCTTGGATACATCTGTTGCACAAACGTACACAGATGCTTATCCAATTTTTGAACGTACAACAAACGCACGCCGTTCAGTGCGATGCCTTCTTGTATCTCTAAGACCACCCGCAACGGTGTCCTGTCCCGATTCTAAGCCGAACGGTGTCCTGTCCCAACCACCTACAGCAACAGATGAGAGAGAATCTCATCCTCACCGAACCTCTCTCCGTTCCTTTCCCTCTCCGCAGCTTGGAGGAGCAATGACCTGGCTTCATGCGCGGCTCGGATCCGAGGAGTAGCGATGTGGCAAGGAAGGATCAGCGGGGTGGCGCCGTGATCGGACGTAGGCTTCATCTGTACCCATCAGAGACAACGACAGGAGCGCATCGACGCGGCGGTACTCTCCTTCAACGCCTGGTTAGCAAATACATGTAGGAACAAATAGTCTTGAAAGATTAATATGAACGTATCACCAAATAAATATACATTAATTCATTTACTTATTTGCAGATACACTCATCGAAACAGATATTGCAAATTGTGAAGTTCTGGATTTTGCAGCTCATTCTTCTTTGTTAGAGCATCTCAAGAGCCCTAAACCTTAAAATAGAGTTTAGTAAAAATACGATCCAAAAGACCCTAATTCAGCCCATAAAATTAGGAGGCCCTAAATTTGCCCCTCATTTCAATTCCGAGCCCTAAACCTTAAAATAGGAAGTTAAGTGAAGGATGGCTTGAGATGATCTTATTGAGCATTTGTGGGCAATTCACGTTCGTAGTTTGATTCATTGTTGGAGTTTCTATTTATCTATTTATCATATTTTGAAAATTTTAAATTTAAATTTTAAATATCATATTTTTAAATTGTAAATGTTAATATGCTTATGTTTTATGTATTACAAATATTTTTGATTGAATTTTAGTGGTGTCAAATGAAGATTATACATAGCGGATATGTCAAAATAGGAGAAAAGTAAAAAGAATTTGGGGATGCTTTGGACTTCTTTCGAAAATAGGGTAAAAATAGGGGAAGTCCCTAAATCCAAAATAGGGCCCTGTTTTAGGACCCTTGCTAGAATGATCTTAGTTGTTGATCCTGTGAAGTATGTTAATGAAATGTCCATTTGTCAAATGCTTCCATGAAGTGCAATCTCAGATTTGTCAATCGAAATCTCAGCTATAGCTGAAAAGGAGCTCTTTGATTTCACAGAGATAGTAAAGTAACATAACCCACCTGTAGGTAGCTCTCAATCCCTTTGGGTGAAATTTGATTTGGGCCCAAGGTTGCTATTTCTGGAGCAAATTGATGGAAATTAGGTTGGCATCGGTACCTCGTGACAGTGGTCACATATTTCCAAGACCTGGAAGCTGTACACAACCTCAGACAATTAATCAGAGATGGGTGTACATATCTCTGAGAAAGAAGAGGTCTGGTTCTGATTGCTGTTTGTAGGTTAGAGGTGCCATGCATGTATTTACAAAGAGATAAAGAGTTGTCAGATTACCTGGTTTGCTAAATAAAGGCTAGTTTAGTTAGTAGATTCTGAGAACCCCCGTGTTTAGGCGGCTGCAATCGTGGTCACCACAACAGAAGTTTAACCCAGAGTGCAAAGTGGCATCGCTCATTTTGGTTTTATGCTCCCGAGTAAATGGAATGTGAGATTGTTTTGACGCGTTGAAGTCTGGTGTGTGTTTTGTTGTTCTGTTTCACCGGATAACTTTTGGGGTTATGTTAAGAATGATGTGCATGTTGTACAGCATCAAAGGTGCTTGCTGTTTTAAATCTCAAGTAATGTTCCTTGCGTTGATGATTGATTATCCCTTGATAAATATATTGTCCCTGTAGGAAATGCTGTTTGTACGTTGTGTGATTCACTGCGTTATTGATACATGAATTGCCCGTAGAAAAATGCTACATGAATTATCGTTGGGAAATATGAATTTATCTTCTTCTTTTCCAAGGTTTATTTTGCAATTTCAATAAAAAATGTATCAAAAAATTCCTACCTTGCTTGGTTTAGAAATTGGTGGTTAAAGAGGATAATAAAACAAGCATTTTAATGTGAGAAGAGAATGTGGAAGGAAATGATGTTAGAGTGTTTTCGGAAGGAATGAATGAGAAGGATTCTTGGGGGGAAGGAATGGAATGATGGGAAAGTTGAAGATGGTCTAAGGCCTGACGCTAACATGGAGGTTTACTTAGGGCTTGTTTGGTAGAGCTAGATCCCATATCCGAGACCAAACTTGTAGGCTAAAATAAAATGAATTAAGTTATATTTTTGTCTAAAATATAAATAAGATGATTCATGTAAACACTCTTAATATACTCATTCCTTCACGGATCCGTGGATAAATCCACCACCACACGATCGATGGAGTGAAGTTCTACGTTTTATGGGATAATAATCATTTGCTGTCTAAGTTGATCGACAAATTGTAACGGCGTTATATCTTGACCTAGAACCTAAAATTCCTAGAGTAATTCAAAACTGCAGGCTTGCATTCGCCCCAAAGGCCTAAAATTTTAGCCAATTGAACAAAGCCGAATTCCAAGTAAAAATTGTTGCGAAAAGTATATAAAAGGAAGAGCTTTAAATTAACCTAGTAAAACCCAGATTACAATTTTTGTTAGTTATAAAGAATGTAATTGTTTTTTTGCTCTTGAAATTGGTTTTTTTTAATGCCATATGAATTTATTAATGGGAAACATATTATTAACAAAAGTTCTCTTCAAATTGTCTCATGAAATAAAAACAACCCATAGATAAATAAACCTTACATATTTTATTCTTTTTTCAATTAAATTTCCTTTTAAACTCACTTGTTTTAATTCTTCTAAAATAAAATAATTTATAAATTTAGGTTTTAACTTTAAATCCCCTTTAAAAATTAATACAATATTCCCATTTAACCTTTAGTTTACCTAAGTCATCTGATGTTCTAAACCTTTTCTTCAGTAAACCTTCTTGTTAAAATTTAATTATTTCCAAATTGTTAATTTAAGTTAAAAAATTCTGTGCTAGATAAAACAAATACTTTCAAAAGGAAAACAAAAGTTGAAAATTTAAAAGAAAGAAACATATTTTTGTGACATATTCTTTTTTTAGATTTTGAAAAATCTGTCCCTATAAATTTTAATTTATCTTAATTTCCGTTAAAGTTTTTCCTTTAAGTTTTCCTTTTTCTTTCCGTTAATGAAAAAAAAAGTAGAAAAATTTCCAAACCAATCAAAATTCTAAAAAACCCTGGATTGAGTTAATTTTCTTTATATTTCACCTCTTTTATTACCTTAACCCACCATTTAACCGTTAACTATCCTTTTAGAAATTAATCTAAGTTTTACTCTTTACAATTTTTAATTATGTTTCTAATTTTAAAACCCCAAGCTTATTATCTTTAAAAATAACTTAAATTAATTAATGAAATTTAAAAAAAAGTTATTTGAAAATTTTAAGTAACTCTTTTCTTTAAAATTTATTATCTTTTCCCCAAATATCTCCTCTTTAATAATTTTTCTATAAATTTTCATCCTCATTCTTGCAAATCCGGCCCAAAAATTTTTAAAAATTTTCAATCATTTGTAATTCCAACACCAAAATTTTTTGAAAAACATAAACTTCCCATTTCCCGGGAAAAATCCCGTTAGAAAGAAAAGACCTTATAAATTTAAAAATTGGTAATTAGACTTTTAAAATACAAGTGACTTTCAAACCTTTCTAAACTTTTATTATACTTCCTAGACATAGTTCTAAGTCATATTTCTTTTAAATTGTTCCTAAAAACCTTAATAATTTTTCTTTTAAATTATTCTTTATTTAAATGTTTGAAATTTCAATCGTAACCAATGAATTTTAAATAAAGTAATTTTTAAAGAATAAATTTTTAAAAAATTTTAAAAAAAAGTTGCAAAACCAAACAAGAATTGAGAAAAATACACATCAAGTTAAAAAATAATTAACTCTATTAGATTAAATTTACAAGATATTAATTCAAACGAATCAAAATTTATTCCAATTAAATAAATAGGAATTTCACCCAATACCAGGCTAGATCCAATCTCAGTTCGTAAATTCAGACCAATTAGAAACCGCTTCTCAATTGAAATTAAATCTCTTAAATCATCTTATTTTCCTTCTTTAAATATTATTATTTAATCTTTTCAAGATCCCTTGAATAATTACCCCAATTTCTTAAACATTACAATTACAGATTTAAACTCTTAAAACTCTTAATGTTAAAGTTTCAAAACTAAATAACATTCCATTCTTAAACCAACAATTAAATTCAACATAACCTTGAAACTCTGGTTAATTCTTATTCCTGTAAATTTTCTGGAAATCAAATAACATTCATTCTACCAATTTCCCAATGATCCAATCACATTATTCCCTTAAACCTTGAACCAACCAATTCCACCACCAAAATTACTTCTATTCTGAATTAATTTCGGATACCTACCTCTTGTTCCCAGGCAAATCAAAGGCACCTTGATCTTTTCTTAAATGTCCCTTTTTTTTTCAAAATTTAAAATTTGCCTACACTAAAAACTTCCTTTCCTTGACTTTATTTTAAGTCAGCCTTGTAATGCCAGATTTTCCAAAACCAAGTACATTCAATTGCCTCCTTAATCCAATTGTGATATTATCCATTTTAAGCCTCATTCGAAACAATGTAAGCTTTAAATTAAATTCCTTCAATTGATCCCTAATCACTTACCATATAAACCTCAATTACTTATTCTAGAAATTTAGAAAATTAACCATCTCATTTTATTTTGGTAAGAAATTAAAGTGCATTAGGGCACAAATTTGATTTAAATTCCTTAAAAAGATTCCGTTGCAATATTTTAAATAAAAGATAAATTTAATTTTCTCCGTTTATTGGAAAGCAGAATTAAAGGAAATTAAGAGCGAAAGATAAATTGCAAAATTAACAATTAATGAAAAATTAATTTTTCCGAAAAATTTAATTAAATTCCAGAAGGACCAATAAATTGAAACCAATTCTGCAAATTTCGCAAGTCAAGAAATTTTCCTTTAAATCAAATCATGGATAAACAATAAGATATCAAATTAAACCCTTATTTAAATTGGGTTATAATACTAATCTAATTACAACCTAAGTTTAAAAATAAAATTATTGTATTCCAATAAAGGAATTTTTCACCAATTCCAAGAATTTTCTAAAAATTTAATTGCTAGATTATGATACCTATGTTATCAACCTGTTAAAAACTTCCATTTGCCAACCATTGTTTACCCCCTTTCAATCCCTATTTTACGTCCTCCTTCCAATTGCTCAAAAGTGGAAATTTCACCAATTTCAAATAATAAAACATCCTTTATCACCCCAACCTTCTTCTTCACCTGCAATTAGGAAACCTAAAGATTTCTAACATCCTTCCCATTTCAAATTTGGAAATGATTATCCCTGGTAACAATTGCTAATCAAACATTCTCTGGTGCCCAAATTTTGCTAAATGGACCCCTGTTTATAACTAATAACCTTTATTTAATTCAAAACAATTTACCAAAAATTTAACCCATGCTTACCATAAAACACATAGTCCCATTTTTCAACTATGCAGATATCCGAAACAAGGTGACAATTCAAAGCTCCCAAGAATAATTCCTGATTAAAAGCAATTCAAATTATCTCCAACAAGTACTTGATTTAAAATCTTTCTAAAAATTTACAAAAAATTAACTATGAAAAATTAACCTCCACTTTAAATTCCATATTCAATATTTGTTATTTCTAGTTAATGTAAAGAAATTACTTATATTATAACAAAAATTTAATAAGTTAAGTCTATTTAACTTCGGCTAATAGATTAAGTCTAACGAAGCAATTCGTTTAAAAGACTTCAAGCAAGAAAGAAAATTTGTCTTTGAATTAATCCAAACTTTAATTTAAAATGAAATTACAGAATAATTTTCAAAGAATTAAAAGAATATTATTTTCCTTCTATTAAGAAAAAAGAATGTTAACAATAATAAAATTTAAAACTTAATAAGCTAAAAAACTTAAAATTAATTAGGTTTAAATAATAACTTTCTAGTACTTTTATTAGTAATAGATTAATAATTGAAGAAACCCGTTGAAATCTGGGTTTAACCTTTTACTTAAATATTCCAAATCAATTTTAACCAAAATTTGAAAAATTTTAAAAGAAAAAGGGAAAACCCAAATTTTGAAATAAAAAATTTTAAAACCTTTAATTTTAATGGAAAACCCCAAAATTTTAATTAAAAAGAAAAAAATTTGAAAAAATTTTTTAAATTTTTATGTTTAATTTGGTTTCAAAAACGAAAAAAAAATTTATTTAAACAATTTTTGGGTAAAATAAAATTTTTTTAAAAACAAATTTTTTCCCCAAAAAATTTTATTTTAAAATTAAAAAAATTTAATAAAGGGACAAAACCCTTAAAACCCCTTTAAATTTAAAAAAAGGTTTTGAAATTTTAGCCCTTTCTTTTTTTCCCTTTTTAAAAGTTTTTTTTAAAACAAACTAAAACCGGGGGTTTTAAAAATTTGGGTTTGGGTTAAAAAAGAACACCCCTTTTAAAAAAAAATTTTAAATTTTTTAAAAAATCTTTACCCGAAATTTGGCAACCCCCATTTTTCCCCGAGGGTAAAAAACGATTAAGGGAAAAAGGGCCCTTTTTTAAAGGGAAAAAAATTTTGGATTTTTTCCCACCTTAAAATTCCCTCCCCTTTGGGTACCCAAAAAAATTTCTTTTCCCTTTTTCCCCCGGGCTTCCCCCTTACCCTTTGCCCAGGGGCCCCCATTTTCCCCAAAAGGTACGTTTAACCCGGGTTTCCCCAAAAAACCCCGGCCAAGGGTCCCCCTTTCTTTTTAAGGGGAAGCCCTTTTGAAAAGAAAACCCCCCTTTTTATTTTTCCCAAAAAGAAAAAAATTTTTTAATTTTCTGGGGTAAATTTTAATTCCCTTTTAAAATAAAAAAAATTTTTTGAAAAATTTTTTTTCCGAATTTGGTTTTTTTTTTTAAATTTTTTAAAAAAAATAAAGAAAAAGGGACTTAAAATTTTTTAAATAAAATTTTAAAATTTTTCAAACCTTTTAAATTAAATTTCCATTTTAATTTTTTTAAATTTAAAAAAGAAAAAAAGGGGGGCCCCAAAATTAAATAAACTGAAATTTGGGAAAAAATTGAAAAAATTTTAAAACAAACCCAAATAAATTAAATTTAAAAATTTTTTAAAAATAACAAATTTGGTTTAAAAATTAAAATTTTAAATTTTAAAAAGTTTTTTAAAATTAAAAAATAGAAAAAAAAATGAAATTTTAAAATTTTAAAAAGGAAAAAATTTTGATTTTAAAATTTTATTTAAGATCATAAAATAAATTTGAAAAAAAAGTTTTAAAAAAATTTTAAAAAGTTTAAACTTTTAAAACCTATACTGCTAAGGTTTCGGATTTTGGCGATCAAGATCTGTTTCCATTGACCAAACCCATGTTGTTACAAGCGTACAAGGCACATTTGGTTACTTAGATCCAGAATATTACCAAACTGGCGTTAAATGAGAAGAGCGGCGTTCTACGCTTTGGTGTGGTACTCCTAGAACTTCTTCTCTGAAAGCAACCTGTTTTACAACCAAGTCAGGAATGAAGCAAAACTTGTGCAACTACTTCCTTTCCGAGATTAAGATGACACCAATTAATAGTATAGTAGCTGCTCAAGTTCTCGAGGAAGCAACCGAGGAAGAGATTAGTAAGGTTGCTTCCCTCGCGGAGACATGCTTGAGGCTCAGAGGTGACGAAAGGCCTACCATGAAGCAAGTGGAGATGACATTGCAGCTTTTGAGAACAGAAAGGATGAACTCATCTCAAGTTGATCCAGCCATTGACCAAGAGATACAACCATTGCTGGCTCAAGGACCTACAACAACTCACCTGCCCATAGCTAGTATAAACTTGGACGGGAGAGCTAACAACATAGCATCTCAGTGCAGCCAAAACGCATGCTATAGCTTGGAGCAAGAGTTCATGTCATCCGCGAGCCTACCACGTTAGATGCGCTTGTCTAGTTTCCAATGTATTTGGTTGTTCGTTGTATTCTACTCGGGTTCTATGTATTTATAATACCTACGATGTAATCATGTATGGCATACATGCAGTCCTCTTTCGATGAAGTAGTAGTGCAGTACTATGTACTAGATAGCACCCTCTTAATGCAGTAGTCTTTCGATGAAGTAGTACTGTGTGAAATTGTTCATTGTATTCAACATAGGCACAAATTATTCGGTAACATCTAAAGGCTGCTGAATGAGACAGTGCAAATCCGCAATGCTATTCTAGTTAGTAAACATAGCGACAAGAACCGCAACAGCTCCTGGTATTATTGGTTCTAAACCGGTTACCAGCCAGCTTTCGGTGGCAGGGCCTGTTCCAGCGGGAACAGGAGATATATCGCCTGAAAGAAAGAAACTTGAAGTTTGAATTGATTTTCGAAACAAAAAAGGTTTGGTGTTTGGCAGCAAACTGTTACGTCCTCCTGGCATGAATGGTACTAAACCAAGAAATCGGTGTATGAATTACTGAAGGAGTGGAAAATTGAGTAATTTTACGAGTAAACTTCATTATTTGCAGCTAACTGGTGGGTTTAGCTCGTCTTTTGCTTTACCTGAAGATTACAAAATTCAGCGAACTGGTGTGTCTAGTGGCATCTAACCGTACAAGCCCAAAAGCCAAGGCCCAATCTCATTATTTGATTGCTAGCAAATTGTAACAGCCGAAAATTCTAGAACAGTAAAAATATAATATTTAAATTTTATTGTGAGTATTTCTGGAACTTCTGAGTATTGTTTTCCTTATTTGGATTTTCTTGGATTTTTGTGTTGCAAGCAAAATCAAACTAAAGGGAAATAAAGAATAAAGAAGAGGAAAATGCAAAATGTAAAAAGTAAAAATTTAGAAAATTGCCATGAGAACCCTGAGCATGTAAGTAAACCATTTTAGCCAGCAATTGGAATTTTACACATAGAATAATGAAGAGATAAATTAGAAAGACAACTTTTAAATCAAAACAAAGCATTGTCAGAATTTATAAAATATTTATAAACCTCAGATGGAGCTGTAAAAATTACCATGGAAACCTCAAATCTATTTATACCTGCAGAAATAATATCATAAATTAATAATGAGAGTTAAGACTTTTCCAAATTTAAAAACAGAAACCATTAAAATCTAGAAATTTGCAATGTCGGAATTTTTATAAAATAATGGAACCATATTTAGGCTTGAAAATTTTACAGAATAATTCTGAGACTAAATCCATTTGAAAAACAAAATTTTAAAAATAATATACTTCAATTGATCTCAATTAAAAATCAAAATCCGAAACAAGTAATTAGGAGCCATCACTATTGTCAGAATATTATCAATTTTTCGGTAACCCATTTTAACCTCATAATTTTACCAGACATCAAAATCATCTCACAGACCTTGGTCAAAAATTTTGGATATTTTCTACTCCAATTTGGCAGCCCAATAAAATCGGAGACTATCTCTTTTGGTCATCTCCATTCACCGACCGGTGGACCCGAGCCCACTAATCAGCATCTTCTTCCTCCTGTTCTTGCGACGAGCGAGACACTCCGAGTCCAGCGCAGCCAATTGAGCTTCGTTCAATGCATCTCCTCGCCGAATGGTCGTGTCCTCGGCGTCGCCTCACCTCCTCGGCCGATCGTCGCCACGTTCATCGCTTTCTCTCTCGCCATACCTCTCGCCTTATCCATCGCATTCAGCGAACCTCGCAACCGAGACCAGCTCAACCAAATCCGGTTCATTAGCTTAGTTAATCAGCCATACATTGCACCTCCAGGATCGCTAGAGGGCGCTCTCATTCCCTCTACCTTCCTTGTTCTTTCCCGCACGCAGAGCTCCTCCCACTTCCGCCATTACAGAGAGCTTCAGCTCAAACCCGGCTGATTCGCATGAAGTAAGGATTCATCCCCAAATTCCTTCAACTCATAGCATCCCCAAGCTCCATGAGCAAAAGCCCCAAAAATATTCAAGCTCCTCATGCGAAATCTTCTTGTGCGCCTTATTCCCCATGGCGGTCACGTGGCGGAGCTCCCAAGCTTCTCGACCGAACCAACTTCAAAAATGGATTCCTCTCAACGCCTTGATGCTCACCATGCTGCCGATTCAAGTCGGAATCGCCCTAGTCATCTTCTCCACCGAGCCACCATGGCCGCCGCCGCCCAAGCTTGGATGTGCACCACCCTGCTGCACCTCTGGCCGAATCGGTAACACACCTGGATGCGCCTCGTCGAGCTCCCTCTCCCCATGCCGTCGCCGTCGCCGGAGGATCGCCGGAAAGTCTTCGCCGCCATGCCCTAGCCATGCCCCTGTTTTCTGTGTCTGCGCGGTGGGGCCAATAAGCCAGAAGCCACAGGTAGAAGAAGGGTAGGAGGCGCATTCTCTGTTAACAAAACGTATTTTCATTTTTCAATGAATTTCCAAACCGATTGTTAATTCAATTTCAATATCCTCTGCAAATTTAATTCAATTTCAGTGGAACAAATTTCTATAATCATCTAAAATCAGGAGTAATCAGATTATACAAATACATTTAATTTTTGAACTTTAGAAATATTATTGGAATGACATTTGTTAATCGCCTTAATATGGTCTTAATATTAAATCATGAACCATAAGTCATAAAATAATAACATAAATTTTTATAGGAGATTTAAAATTTGCCACTCTTCAATTTCAATCTTGACGTCATGTACAAATTATGCCCTGGAGTGGCATTTTTGTACATGGCGTCAATTCATGTTGAAGGGTGGCAAATATCGGATTAAACCATTTTTTTATATGATGATAAGACCAAGATGGATGTAAATCTACAAAAATATTTGATTTTTGAGTCCTAGAACAATTGATAAAATTGAAAATGAGATAAACACTCTATTATGGTCACTATTGCACATATGAAAAATATAACCTTTAAGAAAGACAAAATAAATTCTTGGATGTCTCTGGAACCATAATAAACTCAGATATGCAAAAACATATAACTTTTGAATTGTGTTTAAATTGCTTACCTTGCAAATATTAATAAGCCTTAATATGACCATTTATAAGAATAAGTGCATACTAGCTCATAAAATAGTAATAATACTTTGAATAGTTTCACGGAATCAATAGAGAACCATTTATGTAAGAATACTTAAAAGCGAAACTTATCTTGCATTCTTTAATGCAAGAAAGTGCAAACAACAACAACAAATAAATAGTTAATCTCATGGTTAAGGTCAAAATAATGTAAAAATAGTTTTAAAACACTCCTAGGATTGCTTCCTGCTAATACCTGAAAAATAAATCAAGAATCATGTAATGTGTAGTTGGAAATTAAGTTTGAACTTTAGCCGATTTAATGTTACCAATGTAATCATTTAGGCTATTTCAGCGATAGATAAAATAACTCGTCTAAATGATAAAATCAGTAAAACTAGTTTAGAATCACTGTACAAAGTTTATACTACCATATTCTGTAAAAAGAATCTTATTTCATTAAGGTTTGCATATTAATCTTATTAGCTCAAAATCCTTAAGTGTTAATCATTCACTTCATGTTCTTGTCGATTCCGATAACGTAAACTTTGTAATATCGCATAAGCCTTTTCAACGATGAATATAATACTTCATCTAAGTGCTAAAACTTATGAAATTAGCTCAGTGGTGCTCCCCAAAGTATAGTCTACCCTAATACGAAAAGATAATTTCATTTCATCGTGATTTACATATTAATTTTGATAGCTTAATAACCCTAAGTAATCACATTACTTTAGCCCGTAAAATGAATGAATAAACTTTATGTATAAATGAGAAATCAAGGATTAAGATATTTGTATCACCAGAACCTTCTCAAATATCATTTAAAGTAGGTCAGTAGCCTAAATCAGTAGATCTAACTTGCATAAAACTAATTCTCACGCTGAAACCAATTAAAGATGAAGAACTAATCATTCATAATCTAATATGATCATTTAAGCCTTTTCAATAACCCGCTAAGACTCATCTAAATCTGAATTTAGTAAAGAATAGTCTAGAAATGATCTTTAGGTTATAATCTGCAGTAATCTAAGAAAATATTCTTATTTTATCTTGCTTTGACTCTGAATCATAATAGAGCAAAACCCATAAGTAATAAAGTAGTAGAAAGCATATTGAGAATAGTAAATCAATGAGCATTGCAATTAATGATTAATTCTATTAATCCAACCAATCTTTGCATCTGGAATTCGTAAAATAAGATTAATAAATTCATAAAGAGCAATCCCTGTTTCTTTATCAGAGTTTTATTTGTTCTTGCTATCTATTTCTTTCGCTCTTATTGAAGTTTAGTTTTGCCTTATTTCCCGTTGTTCGACGTGTAGAACTCGACGTCTCTAACTTCGTCATTGCCTTCATCAGCCGCAATCCTCGTCTTCATCGTAAGCAGAGATTAAGCAAGGCAAGCATCCTTTGACCATATTGATCCCATATTTTATATTCCTTTTGTGCATCAAATTGTTTTATGCATGCG
>JAYEVE010001135.1:0-27921 GCA_036346375.1 Guadua angustifolia
ACCCTATCCGGTGGCGCCCAACTGCAACATCACGAGCTCATGACCCATCCGCCCTGTCTCCCGCCGTGTACTCATCCTTGGACCAGAAAATGTTTACCCGCCCGGCCCGACCGTACCTTAATCCAACCTGACCAGGATTAGTGGATAACCAGATTACGGTCAATGTTATCTCTTGAAAGTAGTCCCGTATTTGGAGGCGCACCATTCGGAGGGGCCTTATCTCATTCGATAACAAATTGATCCGAAGCTAATGATGGCTAGTTATGACCAAGAGACTGTTAAGAAATGTACTCTGTCATGTATCCGTTGTATACTCCGACAAGTGCACGTTAGAGTCTGTTAGATAGCCAAGGTCCTGATCCGGACTTATAGCAGCAATCGCGCCTTCAGGGGGTATCGTGGACCTTGCACGGTCACCACGATGTCATGCACCGGCAATGCCGGATCTCATGTAACAGAAGAGAGTATATATATGCAATAGAACTCCTTCGGGCGTACTAAGCCGTTCACCACAAACACACATATTTTCTCATGGTATCAGAGCTACGATCTAGTCTCTAGCTTCCGCAATCATCATGTCGCTTGACTCCACGGCGGACTCGTCGAGCTCCGGCGCCAATGGCACCATCACCGGCTTCAACCACTTGATCACCGTCAAGCTCAACAGCGAGAACTATCTCCTATGGACAACACAGTTGTTCCCATATCTCAGGAGCCAACGGCTCATGGGCTTCGTCGACGGCACCAGCGTCCGGCCCAACGCCACCGTCGCTGCAACAGGCGCTGACGGCGGCGTCATCGTCTCCGTCAACCCGGAGTACACCCTCTGGGTCGAGAAGGACCAAATGGTCATGAGCGCCCTCCTGTCATCACTCTCGGAGGAGGTGCTCATCCATATCGTAAAATTTGCACCACGGCCTTGCGAAGTTTGGCGCGTCATCGAGGAGGGCGTCTGTTGCCGTTCAGAGGGCTCAAGACATCTGACCCGGATGCAGCTCGCCACGATCCAGAAGTGAGACATGAGCGTTGCTGCGTACTTCCGCAAGGTGAAGAGCATCACCGACACACTGGCGGTCGTCGGCAAGCTCCTCGACGACGACGAGATCATCTCCTACATGCTGAGTGGACTGGGACCTGAGTACGAGTCCCTGGTCACCAGCCTGACGACACGCACTGAGGTAATGACCGTCGGTGATGTGTATGCTCACATGCTCAGCGCAGAACTGAGGATTGACAACAATCAAGGGGGTGCCCAAGGCGTCATCCAGGTCAACCAGGCGAATAGGAGTCCAGGGCGCAGCATCAACAATGGAGGTGGCGTGGCGGACGGAATGGCAGCGGCAATGGAAGCGGATCTTGAAATGGTGGCGATCGCGGCAATGGCGGCCGCGGCAACTACGGCAATCCCAACAACACTGGAAGATCCAGTGGAGGGCAGAGGCCAGCGTGTCAGATCTACGGCCTCAACAACCACGACGCCTCCACCTGCTATCATAGGTTTGATCACAATTTTTAGCCCAGGGATACGACCCGTTTTGCTGCTGCAGTAACCAACAACAGCAATAGCTACGTAGTGGACTCCAACTGGTATGCAGACACAGGTGCGACAGATCATATCACGAATGATCTTGAGAAGCTGACGACCAAGGAACGCTATGGCGGCAGTGATCGAGTGCAGGTCGCCAACGGTGCAGGTCTGTCCATAGCCCATGTTGGAAATTCATCTATTGCTGCTGCTAATCGATCTTTACTCTTGAAAAATATCCTGCATGTGCCTAACATAAATCGTCACTTGCTATCGGTTCATAAGCTTACTTCTGATAAGAATGCATATCTTGAATTTCATCCCAACTATTTCCTTGTCAAGGATCGAGCCACGAAGACAACTCTTCTTAGAGGATCATGTGAAGATGGTCTCTATTGCTTTCCAAATAAAAGGTCCAGCCGAGCTCTCTTCACTGCCAAGGCGTCAGAAGAACTTTGGCACCGACGGCTTGGACATCCTTCTTCATCTGTTGTTCGTCAGATCCTTGTTTCCAGCAACCTTAATGTAGCCACAAATAATCAGCTCCCTGTATGTGATGCCTGTCAACAGGGGAAAGCTCATCAGCTGCCTTTCAGTTTAGTTTCTCATGTAGCTTTAGAACCTTTGCAACTTGTTCACATGGATGTGTGGGGTCCGGCCCGTACTTCTGTAAACGGTTTCAAATATTATTTCAGTATCATTGATGACTTCAGTCGCTTTGTTTGGATATATTTTCTTAAACACAAAACTGAAGTCCAATCAACCTTTCTTCAGTTCCATGCTCACGTAGAGAGACTAACAGGCAAGAAACTCCTTAACATTCAATCTGTTTGGGTGGAGAATTCCACAAATTACATCACTTCTTCAAACACATTGGTGTTACACACCGTATCTCATGTCCCCATACACATCAACAAAGTGGCTTAGTAGAAAGAAAACATAGGCACATTGTCGAAACAGGCATCACCTTATTAGCTCAGTCTGGTATGCCTGTGGGGTTTTGGGATGAGGCTTTTCATTCAGCCTGTTACTTGATAAACCGAATGCCTAGCAAAGTTATCAGTGGTGACACACCCATGTTTCGTCTTCTTGGTCTAAAGCCTGACTACAAATTCCTTAGGGTCTTTGGCTGTGCTTGTTGGCCAAATCTTAGGCCCTACAATCCTAGGAAGCTGGACTTTAGGTCCAAGCAGTGTACCTTTGTTGGTTATTCAGCCAACCATAAAGGCTACAAGTGCCTTGACCGTCAGTCAGGCCGTGTGTTTATCTCAAGGGATGTAGTCTTTGATGAGAGTGTCTTTCCCTTCAAAAATGACTCCACACACTCCAGTTCAGCTCCTCATAACTCAAACCAACCAACAGTTCTGCCATCCTTTACTCCTCTGTCACACTACCTTTGAACAATTTAGATCGACCAAAATCCAACGATGGCAGAGGCACCAATTTAAAATCCTCTCTCTGACAAAGACGTGAATGGCGATATTTTCACTGGTCTTGGGCACACTAATACTGTTACTAATCATCCTGTTGCAGCCACATCTGAAAGTGCAGGTTTGCCAACTGGCCAGGGAGAAGAGATAAGTTCAGAAACTGTTGCTGTTCCTGAGACACCACAAGCTGAACCATCAACCGGCCACCGGATGCAGACTAGGCTGAAAAACAACATTGTCAGGCCAAAACAATTCAGAGATGGGACAGTCAGATATAGTGGTAGTGTTCAAGCTAGCTGCATCCCCATGGAGCCCAGATCTCATGAAGAAGCTCTAGAACACAAAGAATGGAAGCAGGCAATGGATGCAGAGTACAGTGCATTGATTAAGAACCAAACATGGTCACTGGTTCCACCACAAAGAGGTATGAATCTAATTGATTGTAAATGGGTATTCAAGGTAAAAAGAAATGCTGATGGCTCAGTAGAGAGATACAAGGCCAGGTTGGTAGCCAAAGGCTTCAAGCAATGTATTGGCATTGATTATTCAGACACTTATAGCCCAGTAGTGAAACCTGCCACTGTGAGGATGATAATTTCTCTTGCTGTGAATAAGAATTGGTCCATGAGACAGATAGATATACAAAATGCTTTCCTACATGGGATACTTGAGGAAACTGTCTGCATGAATCAACCACCGGGATACACAAGCACTAGTGCTCCTCCTGGATACATCTGCAAGTTGAACAAGGCCCTGTATGGACCAAAGCAGGCTCCCAGAGCATGGCATTCTAGATTGGCACAGAAACTCGAGCAACTGGGATTCAAGCCATCTCAAGCAGACACCTCTCTGTTCATCTTCAGGAACTCTGGCCTCATAATGTACATGTTGGTCTATGTTGATGACATCATAATTGTGAGCTCAAGGCATAGTGCAACAGACAAGCTGATAAGCGAGTTAACTAAAGATTTTGGTGTGAAGGATCTGGGAAGGCTGCATTACTTCTTAGGCATTGAAGTTCAGCCTCACGGTAATGGAGTCATCCTGAGTCAGCAGAGGTATGCACAAGATCTACTTGCAAGAGCCAAGATGACAAACTGCAGAGCTATTTCAACCCCAATGTCTTCCTTGGGAAAATTAGCCAGAGATCAAGGCACTCCCCTATCTGACGAAGAACAGTATCAGTATCGAAGCATAGTTGGAGGCTTGCAATATTTGACATTGACAAGGCCAGATCTGTCCTTTGCAGTTAATCGTGTTTGTCAGTACATGCAATCACCTACTGACACACATTGGACAGCAGTCAAGAGAATTCTTCGGTATGTCAAGGGAACAGTGAGGTGTTCTCTCAAGTTTCAGAAGAGTCATAGTGACACTCTATCGACTTTCGATGATGCGGTGAATGGTTTGCCCTAATGACAAGAGATCAACCAGTGGATTTGCAGTGCTAATGGGAGGAAATTTGATCAGTTGGAGCTCAAGAAAACAGGCCACGGTCTCAAGATCAAGCACTGAAGCTGAGTACAAGGCCATAGCAAATGTGGCTGCAGAACTTGTGTGGATTCAGTCCTTACAAAAGGAACTTGGACTACATCAACAGAAGGCTCCGATCTTGTGGTGTGATAACCTAGGTGCAACCTACATGACGTCCAATCCGATGTTTCATGCAAGAACAAAGCATATTGAGGTTGATTTTCACTTTGTTAGAGAACAAGTCGCTCGGAAGGCCTTAGCTGTTCGCTTCATCTCGTCCCAGGATCAGCTAGCAGACGTATTCACCAAGGCACTGTCGAAGTCTCCCTTCTGTCGAGCTTGTGTCAATCTCAACCTAGTTACACGAGGCTGTGATTGAGGGAGCGTGTTAAGAAATGTACTCTGTCATGTATCCGTTGTATACTCCGACAAGTGCACGTTAGAGTCTGTTAGATAGCCAAGGTCCTGATCCGAACTTATAGCAGCAATCGCGCCTTCAGGGGGCATCGTGGACCTTGCACGGTCACCACGATGTCATGCACCGGCAATGCCGGATCTCATGTAACAAAAGAGAGTATATATATGCAATAGAACTCCTTCGGGCATACTAAGCCGTTCACCACAAACACACATATTTTCTCAGAGACGACCAGTCCTGGACGATGATAACCAGCCATACGGGTCTAATAAGTCTCAACCAGGTAAACTGGTAAAAAAACACGGTACGTAGTTTTCTAAGTGATTAATATGAGGGTGGTTATTAGTGTATCTGACAACTTCGTGCAGTTTTGCCATCGCAAACACATAAAAACGAAGCTTTCTGGATAAACCTTCATCCTGCAAGCTGGGCCATCAAGTAGTTAGACTTGCCCAAAATTTCATGGCTCCACCAATGACCAAGAACATGATAGTTTAAAACTTAACAAAGTCCGCGTGAAGACAAGAGGTGCTCATATATAGTTGCATCAGCTGTCATCCCTTATTATTGCCATCTCATTCTTGCAACACTCTTTTCATGGCACTAGAAGTTTTTTCTTTGATCGTGCTCTCGTATATCTATGTTATGGTAGGCTCAATAGGAAATAGTCCGGTCATCGACACAATGGCACAAACGGTCCATGCTTGAGATATGCAAATCAAGCGGGGGTTAATACAGTAGTACTACTCGGAAGAGTGGTCACAGCTCTCGACCCACAGCAAGTCACAAAGGAGTAGCTCAATGGAGAGAGCTTTAGTACACTTGTTAGGATGCAAATCATTCGTTGTTCTTGCATCATTAATTAATCCATAACATTCTAGTTAAGGTACCGTGGAAAATTGAAATATATATTCTCCTATATATCTTACTGCATGTTTGCTTGCTCGTGGTGTGTTTTTTTCTTCATAGACAACAAAAATGCCTACAACATTCGCTTGCTCGTGGTGTGTTTTTTTCTTCATATACAACAAAAATGCATGCCTACAACATTCGCTTGCTCGTGGTATGTTTTTTTTCTTCATAAACAACAAATATGCCTACAACACGTTTTGCCCATCACCATTACAATGGCCTTTGAGAAAAAGCGTTTAGAATTGCTTTGCAAAAAAAAATTGGTCTACATTTTCTCATCCAAACTTGTATGATTACTTTTTGAATGTAATTGGCACTAGGAAAATAGCATATACACGCATGATGCATCTTTTTTTTTGGAGAGCAACTATCATCGACGCTATCTGGTTGGGAATCACTTCCAACCGGTATAGCATCAATTCGTGAGGTTCACGGTAAGTTTAGCTACTAGGTTTCACGGGTAAGTTTCATGATGTTTCCACGGATAGGTTTTATGGGTTTCATGAGGTTTCAAGTTTCATAAGGTTAGTATTTCATTAAAAAAGTCTCATAGATAAGTTTCAACCAAAGGTTTCATCGACAAACACAATGCTAAACTTTTTAATGAACATGAACCTTATGAAACTTGAAACCTCATGAAACCCATAGAACTTATCCGTGAGACATCATGAAACTACCCGTGAAACCTGGTAATGAAACTTACCCAACTTCTAATGAACCATGGTATACCGTTGAAGTGATTCCCACCAGATATTAGCATTTCATTTTTTGGTGAGACGCATGGTGGTGCCTACCTATTTGGAAGAGATCATACCTTCTATGCCCTAATTATGAAAGCTATATCCAGCTTTTGTTAAGATGTTTGGGCCTTGCGGAGTCAGACCTCATAGGACTACAAGGATGTGCAGAGAAATTGAGGGTGCGTTTGGTTGGGTGTACAAGGATGAATGTGATAGGATGGTACATGATGGATGGGATGAACCTAGATGAGATGATACAGGGAAATTGTTTGGTTGCCTGAATGAAATAGTACAAGATTTTGTTTGGTTGCTTGGATGAAATGATACAGGATGGTACGAGATAATGTTTAGTTGAAGGGATGAGATTGGATTGAGGGATGAGATTGATTTAAGGGATGATCACGAGTGAGCGATCACATCTCGAACCGATTGGTTCAACCAAATTTCCGTCTGAGGATAGTGCAACATCTTTTTAGAATATTTCAAGAATCTGTACCATTTCATCCTGTACTAAATGGTTCCGTTCAGCCAACCAAACACAAAAGCAGAACCAAATCCTGTATGGGACGGTTCGGTTCATCTTGGTACACCCAACCAAACGCACTATAACTAGCTGAGGATTTGGGCTCATTACAGCTAAAAGCTCATACTAGGCGCTCACAGCTAGGGCCGTAAAAAAAAACTCGCTTTAGTCTCTATTCGAGTTTAGCTTAAGCTCTAAATGAATCAAACTTGACTTTGATCCTAAGCTCACGAGCTTCAACGAATAGAGCTCATATAGCTCATGTCCTCACAAGCCTCGGTAAACGTACAGATTATTTGCTAAAAATCATATGTTAATTCTTATCAAGCTTGTTTAAGTCGTACTCGAGCTTAAATTTTTATTATTATTAAAATTAATACATATTAAATTATTGATCGTTACCGAAGTTACTCGAGCCAAACCGAAGTCAGGCTCGGACCTCAAACTCACTCAAACTCGATTCTAGCAGTCAATGAATTCGAGCATAAAGAGGCCAGGCGAGCTGGGCTCGTTCGCAACCCTACTCACAGTACACTTGTCCTGGATTTCGTCCAAAGGAGTTGAAGCCCACGCACGTTGGATGGTGAACAAAGTTGGGCTAGGTCGTAGGGCTAGAATTCGATTGGATCGGTTTGGGCTTCGAGGTATTGTTAGGCTGGCTTGGGCCATGGTTGCAGGTGTTTCCGCCTTCGTACGCTAAGTTCGTAAAAGTGTAGCAGTGGAAGGTGTGGGGAGTAAAACTACACAGCCCTTTTACTTGCCTGCCCTCCACTTCCTTCCAAATAACACACCCAAATGCTTCCCTGTCTAGGGATGAAAATAGGTCGAATATCTCCTGTCGGACTATCCAGTTAGATCCGGGACTGAATCCGGATACTTAAATTCGGATTCATGATTGGATCTGGAGCATCCAATATCTGATAAATACGGGACGGGATCCGAAATTCCGGATATCCAGATTTTTCCTATTCGGATATTACATCGGATATTCGAATATCAGTAAGGTCCAAACCATTTTCATCATATTTTTTCTATGTCAGCCTATTTATATTAACAATTAGTTGGTTCTATTGATCCTCAAGTAGCATATTCTTTTTACGACGTTTGTTGAGTTTGATTGATATATAATTTATTACTATAGTCAAGTAATCGTATGGTTTTAATTCAATATAAATTACTCTATATATGTGTGCATTGTCCGTATATTTTTATCCATTTACGACTCGAATCTGTCACATATCCGTATCCCGAATAACCCGAATCCGTATCCGTATCTGGCTAGCCCGTCTCCAGTTCTAAATCGAAGAAAAAATAAGGATTAAAATACGAGAAGAGCAATATCCACCTGTATCCGACCCATTTTCACCCTACCCGTCTCCTCCCACGCTGCCTCCTGCAAAGTGCAAACCATGCCACCGGCAGCCGCCGCAGGGGAAATCCTCCACCGGAGACTGTGCTCTACCGCGGGGCTTTGAGCCCGAGCCTGTCTATATGGCGGCGGAAGAAGGAGATGGGAAAGGAGGGCCTCATGGCGTTGGGCTTGTTGAGCGGCTCTTGGCGCCCTTCGACCAAAGCCAACTGGTGGCTAGAGCGGTTCATGCGCGCGCTCGCGTGTAAATGGCTCCTCAAGACCGACCTCCTCGTAGAGGTGCTTTCTGCCAGAGGCCAGGGACCATCCTCCTCTCCATGAAGGTTCCGCTTAGGGGTGGGTAAAAATAAACCGAAACCAAAACCGAAAAACCGAACCGAACAGAATAAACCGAAAAATCGGTTTTGTTAGTTTTCGGTTCGGTTTGTATTTGGACTCTATTCGATTTTTGGTATTCGGTTTGGTTTTTGAAGCCGGAAAACCGAACGAACCGAGAAACCGAAATTGTCTTCGTAGCTGTCTCCATTCAGTCGGTCAATACTCAAATACTCAATCGATGAATCGATCCCCAATTCCCCATTTGTTCCCGCACCTGCACGGCCGCACCAGCCTCGTCTCCTTCCCTCTCCTCACGCCCCCTCGCCTCCCTCCCTCACCGTCGCCGGCGCGCCGCCTCCCTCCCTCTCCTCGTGGCTCGCGCGCGGCTCGGTGGCTCCATCCCGACCTCTCGCGGTCCCGCCCCCTTCCCCCTCCCTCCCTCAGTCCCTCGTCTCCTCGCCTTGGCAGTCGCACGCCGCCGCCTCGCCCCCACGACAGGCTCCCTCGGCCACAGTGTGAGCGTGTGCCGTGGCAGTTGAACAAGAAGGCGTCAAGACCTTCGCCGGGAGAGCATCATCGGCAAGCGCAGCTTCTTGGCACAGGCGCAGCTCAACGCCAGGAGGAGAGGCCACGACATCGCCGTCAAGAGCTCGCTCGTTGGGCCTAGGGAGTTGGAAATGTGGTTTTCTGTGTGTGCTTGTGCGTTCTTGATGCCATGGCGGTGCCGGTGTTGTTGGCTGTGTGCGGCGGCGGTGGGCGTGGCAACGATGGGCATGGGCGGGAACAGGGTTTTGGGCGCTTCTGGCGTGAAATTTGAGACCCACGGCCGAGGCAGGCTTCATGGCAGCGTGGGCGCGAGCTAGCAGAGTAGCAGATCGTTCAGTGAACCAAAAAAACCGAAAACCGAGCCGAATTTTTTCCGGTTAATTCGGTTCGGTTTTTAAATTTATTCGGTTCAGTTCGGTTAATAGTTTACAAAAACCGATTTTTTTAAAAATAAAAAAAAACGAACCGCATAAACCGAAATAACTAGATGCCCACCCCTACTTCCGCTTCCACCAAACCAACCCACCCGATAAAGCTGCTAGTTTTTATGTTTGGCTTGCGAGTACATCTGGATTACTATTGCTTTATTCTGTAGTACGATCCACCTAATTGAAACTTGCAACTTATGATTTCGATGCTGTCACTGCGGGAAATGCCGTGCAATGTGGGGTTGCTGTGGTGTTTGAACTGCAAAGTAGCTGAAATGGCCTGTAATGTATTTTCATTGTTAACTTGTTTGCCGATTGAAGTAGACAATTAGTGGTTCTGATGCGTTTTAACACTGAAATGGCTTCGAGTGTACAATTCTTGGGCTGTGTGGGTGTGAATTAGAGGATCTGACTCTTTAATTGCACCAAAAGGGAGATGCGTTATTTTAATTGTAGAGCAGGCTTTTAATGCTGTATTTATGTAGACGTATGTCATGTATTGGTGTGTTGATCTACAATTTTCTGTGCTGTTTGAATTGTTAAGTAGTGCTTTTTAACTGTTGATTTCATTTGGAATAGGGTTGGGTAGTGTTGGTATTCAAAAGCTGTGAGATTCTATTATGAGCTTTCGTTACTCTTTCCTGGTGTCAGCTATGTATCACCAATATGCGATACCAATACTGTATGGCGATACGGTGATACGCAATTTTTCAAAAACATGAATTCGGTGATACAATGAGTATATATGTATTAAAAAAATTTAAAATGTAAATAAGACAATAATTAGTTAATTACCTTTGATGAAAAGTTGAAAACTATAGATTCATTGTCTCCTTTCCTCCTCTTCATACAAAAGGGGGAAGCAGCAAAGAAGGGGGATGCGGTGGGATTTGCGGCTATGATATGAGAAGGTGGAGGCGGCGGAATTTGCGGCGGCATTAGAAGGGGGGAGGGGCAGCATGATTTGCGGTAATGGGAGGAGGCGGCAACAGCGTGATTTGCAGTGGCAGGAGAAGGGGGAGGCGGCAGTGATTTGTGGCGCCAGGTGCGATGCTGCGCAACTTGTTCACAGGGGTCAACAAGAGAGAGAGAGAGAGAGAGATTTAGGGTTAGGATTGATGGGTTGGAATGGGCTTTTCCTTTGTTTGGGCTTTGTGTTATGGGCTTGGAGGTATCGGAGAGGATCGCAAAGTATTGGAGAATGATCAGGACATTTTTAATTAATTTTTTATGTTGAATTTCACTGATCCTTGTCGATCCGGTATTAGGGAAGATTGCGGAGGATCGGGGTATCCGATACCAGTATAGCACCCTTGTAAAGGATCGATGATTCATAGGTTATCAGGTCCTATTTGTGGGGTATGCTATGCAATGTGGTTCCCTGGATTTGTGATGCATTATCTTCACTTGAACTATCTTCTGTAGCACTGAAGTTGTTAAGGTTGTTTGTGCTTTTTTTTTTCTTTCAAGCTTTTCTGAGGTGTATTTTAGTTTGTTGACAACTGTACTTACTATTTGCCCTGTTATTCTTTATATAGAGGTATTTTGGTTTCTAGTTTATTTGGCTTGGAACCGAAATAAAGTTGTGTATTTACCTTAAAATCTAGTAGTATAATGTTCAGTAGCTTATTACTATCCAAACCAATGTTACTTAGACATCTGTGTCCAAAAATTTGTCTAATTAGAAACCTCGAATCCAAGTCAGATTCTGAGTAGCATTTCCTATGTTCAATTTTTTTTGCCAAATTTTGGGATCGGATTTCCAAATTCGAACCCTTTGTGTATAGCTGCACTAATCTAGGAAAAACTAGCATACATAGTGGAAACAAAAATGATAACACATCCATATTACGAATCAAATAATATTGATTAATAAAAGGTGCTGGCCTTATGGCTAACCATTACAAATAAGCAGCATTATGGCTTGAGTTCAATAAAGTAGCAGCGGAAACGAGATAAACAGCAGTAGGATAAGGCCATTCATTTGTCTAATAGGCAATTGTAACATCCCAAAATTTGGTCTTTTTTGAATTTAATATGATATTTTGAATTTTTGAGAAATTTTGGAATTCATTTGGATTTAATTAGAATTTCTGGAATTTAACCTTTCTTTGGAAATTAATTAAATAATGAATAAGCTCTTGCAAAATATAAATGAAATTATTTTATTTAAGTCCAAAATGTTCCAAAATATTTTTTGGAATTTTCTAGAATTTTTCTGCTATTTTAAGTGCCTCAAATGATTTAATTGAATTTCTAGAATTATTTTTATTGAAAAGTCTGAGAAAAACTAGTGAACAATATTGGGCTGAGCTCACATCTTGGCGCTGTCGCCCATTGACTGATGAAACCCTAATCGGCACGGGGTATCCACCGTTCGATGTGGATCGGTCAGTCCTGATGAGGCCACATCGCTCAAACTTCGGCCGTCGTCGATCCGTTGCCGCGTGGACGGATGAGATTGCGCCACGTCGCCTCACCGACTGTTTCCAGAAACACCGCCACCGCGTGTTACAGCCGGAGAATCCGCGCGCCATTATCGCCGGTGTGCTCCCTCCCCGTCTTCATTACCCAGTGCGCCTCGTAGAGCGTTCCTTTCCGCATCATTTGCGCCATCTCTCACCTCCCGAGAATCACCGTAGCCGACGCTAGAGCTCGCCGTAGTTCCGAGGCATTCTCACCGCTTTTGCGCCGTCGCCGGTCCATCTCCGCCGTCTTCAAGGTCACCGGAGTGTTACTCGCGCCGACCCGCGTCGAGCCATCTACTTTGTGTCGCCGGAGAAGCCTCGCAGCGCCGCATCACACGTCATCTTCTTCCCCTCCGGCAAGTCCTGCGCCACCGCGACATCACCGCCGAGCCGAGCTTTGTCCGCCATCGGATTATTAATCACTGCTCCAGATTCGTCCACGTCGTCATTTAACAGTAAACCTCATCTTCACTTTTTAGCCGTTGGATCTAATCAACGGTTTAGATTGCATCGCCTAGATCCGTGTTAGCTTAATCTCAGCTGTTAGATCTAGATCGTAGAGTGTTTATTCTGCCGCGTCGCGTAATTGTCGTAGCCGTCAGATGCGCGTCGGTCGTCTTGGATCGTGCCGCGTGTCGCGCCCGCAGTAAGCCGGAGTCGAATCGCCTTGGCTCATCTCAGCCATTCATTTTGAATCGAGTGGACGAGATCACACCGTGCATCGGGCCGGTTCCGTGTCGACGCGTGTCATGTGGAAACCGAGGAGTCAGCGCCACCGTTTCTGTTGACGTCACCTGGTTAATCGTAGCTGTCCGATCGGGATCCAATGGCCATGGTGAAGCCATGTGTTGGCTCCAGGGTAGATCTGAGTCGAAACGTTGCATCAATCTTGGCCGTTCATTTTAAATCGGATGGACGAGATTGAATCGAGTTTCGGTTAATAGTTTAGCGTCGCGTGTCGCAACGGGATTGGTCCAAGCTGTCGTCTTGGCGCCGATGCTTGCGTCATCGGTTGCACGGACCACGAGGCCATCGGTCCACCATGGACCAGCACCGTCGTGGACCGAGTCCATGCACCGTGACGCGTGGCAGTCGCCGGTTGCAACGCGTGTCGCGTTCTGATTGGGCCACGTGTCATGCTGACATCATCGCTAACGTCATAAATAATTTTAAATATAAAAATATTTTGACCAAAATTCATTTCGGTGCTGACGTCATCATTAGGTCATGCTGACATCATAAATTCCAAATTTCCGTATAAAAATAATTAGAATAAATCAGATTTTCTGATTTTTAGGATTTTCTATTTATTTAAAATTTTGAAAGGCTATAACTTTTGCGTTTTAACTCCGATTAAGGTGATTCCAATTTCTAAAAATTTATAAAATCAAGATCTATTTATTGGTGAATTTTGTGAAATTTTTAGAGTTGATATTGCTCTCTGTAAATTATATTTATTGTGTATTTATTTATTTTGAGCAGACGTTGATTTGCCGGAAAGCTTCGAGGGAGAATTTTCAGCACAAGACCAAGCTCCAGATTAGGATCAGTGGCTGTTTGAAGGCAAGTTATACGTTGATCATTTTGCTCCTAAGTTTTACAAATGTGTTTTGATTCAAACTATGCGTGCTAAATTAATTAAAAATAGATTTAATTAATTTGGGTGAATTAGTTAATCAACCTATCTGTTATTGTCACCTTGACTTTAATATTTGTATGCCATGATTCATTTGTTGCCCTAAGTGATAATATTAGTTGGATGTAATGATATGCCAACATGGGAGGCTAGACCGTGGATAATTGCTTAGCCTTGCATATATCGTGAATAATCTTTTAAAATACAAAAGCAACATTGACTAAAGGAATAGTGAATGCATTTTGGTAAATGGTGGGATGTTGTTGGTAATGATGTTGAAATGTGGAGACCTGTGTGGTTCTACATGGAGGTTGAATTACTGGCATGTGTTGCACCGTAAGATAATTTGGGGTGAGAAATGATTTAGACTGAGGCAAGTAGACCGAGGCTTTGTGCCAAAAGGGGGGCTTGTGTGACAAATGAGATGGCTATGTGTCGAACTTTTGGAAGAAAGAAGTCTTGCCTTGGTCAGTTAAGGACTTTAACTTGCAAGCCTTTGAACTGAGTTAATCGTACAACCACATGTCTGGTATGGGACAGACCTAGTTTAGTAAGGTTCTAACATCTTTCCTTTGATACCTCGAGGCGGCGGTTACACAAGAGTGTAACTGTGTGGGGGAGCGTACCTATGCTACGGCTTGGTACCCATCCAACAATGTTTGCCTGTTCTATACTTCGGCTTTGTGTGAGGTAAGTGATAGGGAAGGCAATACTGGAGAGGTTCATAGGTTTAGATGGAAGTTTCTAAAAAACTTTGTTACAATCAATCACCTGTGTGGTGAGCGACTGTATCTTGTGGGTAAAGTGTACAACCTCTGCAGAGTGTGTCAAAACTATTCGAATAGCCATGTCCGTGGAATTGGATAGAGCTCGGGGATTACAGTCAAGGGGTAGATTTTGAAAATAAAATGGGAATGAGTGGCTGTGTGCCAGGGATAAGTGTGAAATTTGATTCAGGACTGTGTGTCAAAAATATGTGGAAAAACAATTTGAGAAACTTATTATATTTATATGATTTTGCTGCTTTCTATCTAAATAAATAATAAGTTAAAATGTTGACGAAATGCAAAATAACCAATTGAACCATTCCTTTGTAATAAGACATGCATGTAGTAATAGAACTGCATTCACTATTCCTTTAGTCAATGTTGCTTTTGTCAATGTTGCAACTGACGAGGCTTGCTCCCTAGTTCTCTGGCTCCTCGACAAACTCCTCTTCTCAAGCAGGCGTAGACCCCTCCTCTGGTATATTGTTTTAACCAATTGAACCATTCCTTTGTAATACTGCAAACTCAGCAAACAGAAAACCAAATTATCCTAAGCACACAAGTTTAACGTCTAGAAAGGGTAACACTCCTAACTTAGACAGATGCGACTCTCACACATGAGTCTCAACGGCTACTTAAGCACTGATTCTTTGAATTTTCTGTACACTTCATTGGCACTGGTTCTTCTACCTTCTGGAATACTTCATCGGCACTCCTTCCTTGAGCTCGACGATTCCTGTCTTCACGATCTTCAGATTCAGCAATGGCATCTAGTGCTTTCTCCTAAAGTGTGAAACATCGTTATCTATTCAAGACAACTGAGGTAAGATTTTCAGCTTAAATTGGCGGGGAAAGATAGAAATTTCAGCAAAAGGGGAAAGGAATGGAAGAATAAGATAAGTCAAGAACTTGTTATTCTTCAAGTTAAATTTTCTCTTTAGAAAATAATTTTGAAGTTCTTAAAGAACGGCCAAACTATCTAGGGTCAAGACCTCGGATCAAGGTATGCTCACGATACCATACTTGTCGGGACCCGAATTCACAATCCGGAAACCCTATGTGTTTTCAGCACTAGTCCCAGGATCAGTCGCTAGTGCCCACAGTTAACAAAGATGAATATCACAATCATACATAACGGATTAATACATAAATAATTCATCTTTAATATAACAGGTTGAACAACCTTAAGATCAACTTACAATTGTGAAGCCTAGATGGCTTCAACTCGAGTAAATAAAGCGAGCAACGGAGCGAAGAGCGTCGGTGAATCCCATCAAAATACCACAGGGCATTTGACAAGGTTCAACTCCTAGATATTCGCCTTCTTGCGAGAACTTCTCCTTCTTGAAGATAAAGACTTCTCCTCAATGGTGATGTTTTGTTATAGCAAGGGTGAGTACACAACCGTACTCAACAAGTCGTGCATAGAACGCAATTCTATTACTACATGCATGGCTTATTCCAAAGGAATGGCTAATGGTTCTTTTGCAATAAAGCAGTATTTCCAAATGAATATCATAAATAGATTGAAAAGCAGTAAAACAAGTAATATCCATAATAAATTTCGTAATCATTCTCAAGTAAAGCATTTCTCATCCTTAACCAATTTCCATATCACATTGTCCACAATTCCAACATCATTTTATCAAAATCTAACCCTTGACTGTAATCCCCGAGCAATGTCCAATACCGCGGACACGGCTATTCGAATAGTTTTTACACTCTGCGGAGGTTGTACACTTTACCCACAAGATACAATCAACTCACCACGTCAGCCGTGAATCGTCATACGAGAATATGCGAATGAGCGATCATAACAAAGCCTTTCAGAAACTTCTAGCTCAACCTAGGAACCTCTCCATGTTGCCTTCACTATCACTTCCCTCACACCTGGCCAAGTATAGGACCATTTAACACCGTTGGATGGGTACCAAGTCGTAGTACAGTGACGCTCCCTATCTGATTACCCTGGTGTAGCTTGTCACCCCGAGGTATCAAAGGTGAGATATCGAATCCTACTAAACTAGAGTCTCATTCCATACCGGACATGTGGTTGTCTGAGTGACTCAGTTCAAAGGCTTGCAAGGTTAAGTCCTTAGGGTGACCAAGGCAAGACTACCCCAAACAATTCACCAACAATACCATCACATAATTCACCAACAAGTACCATCTCATAATTTACCAACAACACCGCCAAATACCAAAGTGACATATCCAATGCCACTCTTGCCACTTGCCTCGGTCTAAAACATTTTACCACCCCTAGTTGATTATTGCGCAACACAATGCCAACAACAACTCAACATCCATGTAGAACCACTCTGGTTCCACATATCAACATCATCGTGTGGCAACACGTCACACCATTTCACAAACACATTTCATAATCCATTAATCAGTATTAACCTTTCATTTTCAAAAGACATGAGTTGCGTGGCATGGCTAAGCAATTATACACGGTCTAACCAACCTACGTTGGCAAGTAATAACAATCAACTAATAATCAACCATTTTAGGGTGACAAATGAATTATGGCATACAAATAATCATGGCAAGGTGATATTTAGCAATTGGGTTGAATAACCAATTCCCAAATTAATTTAAATCATTTTAATCTTGAACTAGCATGCAATAATTTGAATCAAAGTAAATTTGTAAAACTGGGAGCAATATGATCAAAGCACAACTTGCCTGGCCCTTGCTATCTTTATTATTTTTTACTCTTTATCTTTGACTCTGGATCTTCGATCTTCAATCTCCGCTTGCTTGATCCTCAGCTCCTTTGAGTGACTTACAGCAACGCGTCTAACGATAAACAAACTCAAATACAATAAAACTTCAAAAAGCAAATCAAGTAAACTCCAAATTAAGAACGAATAGCATTGGGCACAACGGCTTGATGAAATTAGGAACTTGGATGGATTGGGTCGATGATTAGACAAAAGAGAACGGCTTTCAGAAAATACACCGAAGAGAAGGATTAATAACTGGGAAAGAAGGATTAATAACTGGGAAAGAAGGAATATTATTCCAAAGAATATTATTTTGATTGGATAGCCGATGTCATATGGACTCTCGATCTATAGACCGGGTCCACGAAGTTACGTTAGTTCGCCATGAACTAAGCATATGCTTGTGATTGGATTCAGATACCAAGCAAGTTATAATTAATACATTTTTTTTCAGACTATGGTAGTATATATATCAGATAATGTTTTCCAGTTATTCCTCATGATTTTATATTTATATGCGATATTCTCTGATGCATGAAAAAGGCTTATCGACCACACTTTTAGCGCTTATTATGGTTCGCTTTTTCTTTTCTTCGTTTAATGCTGCACCAAATGGGATAATGTAACCATTTTTCAGGGGTTATTAGGGAATATCCTAAGAGTGTTTTAAAGTTGATTCCATGATGTTTCTTATTCGTTCATGGTGTTTTTCTAATGATTAGTGATTTCGCTTAATATGAAATTTGAACTGAAGTTGATCAAACTGATGTTATTTTTATATGGCAAGCTAAGGCATATCATTTCTGGGTCATAGAAGTTGGTTTAGTCGAATTTAAGGTCTGTTTGCTAAAGTTACGGCTATTTGTTCATTTTACCAATTGCATGTTTGGCTAATGAGCAAATAGGGCAAACTAATGAATAGTCTAAATATTTTTGTATATTTGTGATCTATGCTATCCCAGAAGTGCAACTACACTGGTTTCACCACTTGTTGAGCTCATTTGATACACATTTTAACCATTTGAGTCTTGCATGTTATTAAGGTATTTGCACAATCAATACTTGATACAAAATACATTTAAATCTGAATTTTTTCATAGAAATGGGTTCTCTAGGGTCGCAGGGACATGTTTTATTTATTTCATGATTTATGGAGCAAAGAAACATATATGTAACATTCCAATTTTTGAACTCATCGTGCACGAATTTCAAAATCCGAACCCGTAGCAATTTTCTCAAATTAATTTTAGCTTAAACTGAATTTTCAAAATTTAAAAGGATTTAATTGGATTAATCTAAACTTCAAATTAATTATTTCTTATTTTTATTGGGTTCCTTATGCTTCATTTGATTTTTCTGTATTTTTGGGGATTTTTCCGGATTTATTTGCTATTTATTGGAATTATTTGAAGCTTATTAGAATTTCTGATATTTTATTGATTTTGGAAATGTATTAAAAATCCTCAAATACCCTTCGGGCCGATTTCACTCGCTCATACCCGCCGTTCCTGCATCAGTACACCTTCCGCCTGACCCATTCTTTGCAATTAGGCACATCAATTAAAAACCTAAACCATGATCAAACCTCGTGAATCGATCATGAATTCAGCGGTACATGGCGCCATCCATCAGTGTAACCCTAACCCTTGCGCCGTCGCCCGTGCGAACCTCACCTGCCGTTGCCCTAGTTTTCCGCGCTATTCCCGCATCCCTAGGCTATAAAAACCGCTCCGGTTGGCGTGTCGTGTTCTCTCCTGCCAAGACCACGGCCCTAACCACACCGCCCGAGGCGTCTCCGGCCAGTACACGATCTCGCCGGAGTTCCCAACCCGTGCCCGAGCATTCTCCGCTGTTTTCTCTCACTCCGGTGAGTCTCCGCCGCGTCTTGTGGTTCCGTTGAGTTCATCTTGTTGTTCTCCACCGGATTCGCTAACTCCTTGACTGGATCCGTCACTCCTCCGCCAGCCGTCGTGTCTTCTTCCTCGCCTCCAGCGTGATATCGCCGCCACCCCGTCGTCGAGCTCCTCCATCAACCGTGGCCGTCCGATCGCCGTCCGTTGGTCCGGATCGTTACCGCGGCGTCCGGCTGATAGCGAAGACCGTTAGCCCTAAATCGCACCGCCATCGGCGCTATGCCTCGTCGGTGCCGCGGTCATCGACACGTGCAAGCCACGATTTTGCCACCTCATCGCCATAGCCCTGCGTGTCGCCATGTGTAGTGCACGTGTGCGCCACATCACTGACACGTACGCCATAGTGCCCGCGTCATCACGCCACGACATTGCCATGTGTCACGACACGTCAACACCCGAACCACCACGTGGCGCTACGTCACCGCTGGGTCAGCACCGATCGGCCAGGTGGTGGCACATGTACGCCACGTGTGCGCCACCTCATCGCTGTAGTCTTACGTATCAATCCGACCACGCCACGTCGGTGCCACGTGTCAGCCACGTCGGTGCCATGTCACACGTGCGCTCTGTCACCGAGCCGAGTCAAGTCGCTGACAGGGGGACCCCACATGTCAGCCGGATTTTGGTATTTCTTTGATTTTCCGAAAAATCGAATTTCCAGCCAATCCGAGCGCGACACGTGTCGGTCTCTAATAATTTCTTGATTTTCCCCTCCATTTAAACTTCGGAAGCCCCGTTCTCCTCCGTTCGAACTCCGATTTGAATTATTCAAATTTCTAAATTCATCTAAAATCAATATTTATCTGTTGGTGTATTTATTTTGAATTTTTGAATTTTATTTATTTTTGCCTCGATTTGCGTGTTTCGCGTGTAGGCAACCTTGTTGGTTGAGCGGCGGAGCATCCCATGGAGGTAGCAGCAGCGGGAGAGGTTGAAGGCAAGTCTTTCTTGACCATATTGAACCCAAGTTTATGAAATGCTATTTTGTTTTTAAATTATTGCATGCTTATTATTTGCGTACTGTACTTTAATGTCATTTTAAATGCTTAGATAAATGCCAAATTGTTATACCCACATTGATGTTCATTTTGACAACCATTGACACCCTAGGAAAATTAAGTACTGTTAATAATAATCATTTTGTATTATGGGATGGTAGAAAATGCTTAGCCATGCTTAATCACGCTCGTTACCTTACCATTATGGAAATGCTTTTCATATTTGACTCAAATTGAATTGTGAAAATATGGCAATTGGTGTTGCTTAGGAATTAATTTGAAGAATAATAGTGAAAAATGATTTAGGCAAAGCGGATGGTTGAATGGTGGTCTTGGGATGCACAAAATTTTGGAATGTGATTGTTCGCCCTAGTCAATTAAGGACCCATCGTGTGTTACCTTGGGCCATGCTATACAAGTACAACCACATGTCTATTATGGGTATGACCTGCTAAGTAATTTGCATGTATCGTTATTTGACTTAGCCATTGGGATGCGGTTTCTTAGGAAGGGTACTTGCAAGGGCAAAGAGGGGCTTCAGTACTCGTGGGTAGCCTTAACAATGATGAAACCTTAGCGCGAGTAGTCAGTGTGATATTATGCATTGTAAAGGCCTTGTCATAATCTCCTGTAGGCACACCAAAGGAAGTGTGTCAATAGCTTGGCGAAAGGGTTGATCATGTCGTGTGGGTAAAGTGTACCAACTCTGCGAGAGTCAAAACTACTTGAGTAGCCGTGCCCACGGACAAAGACAAGCGTGGGCGCTTTCACATAATAGATTTTCGGTTTTTGGTTTTAAATGGAAAAATGATGATTTGGTTTAAAATGAAAATGTGGTTGGGAATCATGAACGGCTAGAGCTCCGGATTTTAGTTTGGGGTTGGAGCCAACCAGGTAGTTGGAACACGGAAAATTGTTATACTTCAAATTTAATTAATTATGCTATTTACATTTTGTGAAATCTTTGCTTTATGAAATTATTACTTGCATTTAAATTTCAATTTACTTTATGCAAATGAACCCTATATGCTCCCTTTGTTCCAAGCCTTGCATTTAGTTATTTGCATTAAGTTTCCGAGACTTCTTGAGTATGTTGCATACTCACCCTCGCTTTCATTCTGGGTGCTTATTCCATAAGCAGATGAGGAGATCGAGCATGCAATCCTCCTTTCACATCACATGGTGAAGACTTTGATGAGGAAGACCTGGACTACTAGGGAGCGTGCGATCGGTTGCTGTGGGCACACTGATTAGCCCTTTGTTGCTACATTTTTACATTGCTACTACACACATAAGCCGTAAGGCTCGATGCTTATAATAATGTGATGATGATGTTTACACTCTTTTGCTTTATTGCATTACTGTTACTTACTTCATGATATGTATGTGTTATCATCACTGTATGACTGTGTGTGCTAGCTGTTCCTGGACTAAATGCGGTTGAAACACGAGGGTCTGGATTTGGTAATCCAGTCCCCACAGAGGTGGTATCGAGCCATATCAATCCGTAGGTCGCAACCCTAGTTAGAATGGCCGTTAGAATTTTAAAATTATTTTCTAAATCAAACCAACAAACTGGTAATTAATAGATGGTCTCCTCTCACCTTATTCTTAGGTTCTTACTTCTTTCCTTTTCTGAATATAATTTTGAAATTAAATTTGATCTTATCCCCTGAAATTTCTCTAAGCCTTTGGTCGACTACAAGATCGGTGAAAGGACTGCTAGAAGGATCAAGTTGACGGAAGATCGCTCAAGAGGACCCCTATGAAGAATAAGTTATTAGTGCCCATATTTTCCCTTTTCTTTCGTTTAGTAGCCAGAGTTTATTTGGAATTCTATTTGTTTGCTTCTTTGGGTGTGTTGTACACTTGCCTAAGCGGTGTCCACACCACCTTATGTTGAAGTTTTAATTCTTTGCTTTTGCCTTGAAATGGCTACCTCTCCAGTCTTCTTATCTTTTGCTTTTTCCCTCTCGTCTTGTGCTTTTCCCTCTTGTCTTTTGCTAACTTTTCCTTGGCCGTTGCCTCAGATGGAAAGTCAGGGGAGTGGTCGTAGAGGCAGAGGCCGTGGCCGTGGTCATGACAGCGATTCTACAAGAGCAAGCAGAGTGACTTAGAGCGGAGTTGCCACCGCCGCCACTGTTCTGACCTCGGGATGGGCGATATCACAAAGAATGATGGCGATGCAACTTCAGCCTGCGAACCTGCACGCAAGATCGACGATCAGCGAGAAGTGTCTTGTATGCCACCATCAGGTGAGGGAGTAGCTGCTACCTAGTGGGACAACTTCTGCTCACTTCACCGTAACGCTTCAGGCGATCACTTGCGAGGAGTTTATTGAGGCCTTCCAGATCGCTCATGTACTGCTGGAATCATCGAGATGAAGAAGAGAGAGTTCTGAAGGCTGCGTCGGGAACCAGAGTGTGTCGAGAATACCTCAATCGATTCACCCACTTGGTAGGTATGCACTCGAGGATGTGGGCCACCGAGTAGTGCCAAGATCTCGGAGGTTCATGGAAGGTCTGGACCCCACATCAAGGTGCACACTTGTTGCATTTGATTTCCCCAACTTTCAAGCACATGGTGAACAAGGCCCTAGTGCTGGGAGGATGCTCGGCGCCCAGCGGCCGAGAGTCACGCAAGAGGAAGATGGCTTTCGGGGCTCGATGGGGAGCGAGAGTGGGTCTCGTCGGCGCTTTCCACCTCAACGAGGCAGCGGGGACGCTGTCGGGAGCACCCGCACACCTTCCTCTCGACCTCGCCAGTTGTTCGGGACCGCATGGCAGGTTGCAGCCTTCAGCCGCGAAGGGGAACACTAATCTCAGCAGAGTCCGAAGTCTTTCACGCCACCGATTGAGTCACTATACCAACAGATTGTCCTCAGAGGCGCCAAATTACATTACTCGATACCTTCGGCTTGAGAGCCAGCTCACCAAGACTCGGCCAGGATCATGGGCGTGGTGCGCCTCACACCCCAGTGACTTAGCGATCAAGTTTGGAGAGGCGTGTCAACCACGTGGATCTGCAGAAGAGGCTCAGATGATCGCCAGATGTGGCATCTGGGTGCGCTTCTTGTCAATTCCATACCTTGCGCCTTTATTCGATTCTGGTTCACATTCTTTCATTTCGAAGAATTTTGTTGATCGGTTTGGTTTGGAAACCCTTGCTCTTAAGAATCTCATGATTGTTCAATCACCGGGAAAAGAAATGAGAACTGATTTGGTGTGCCTTAGTGCAACAATGGCGCTTAGCTGGCTGGGCTCAGGATGTTTCGAGGAAGGGCCGATGGAGGTGTGAGAGGAGCTCACTTGGTATGAGTGAGGAGAGATCCACGGTAGGCTCTGGCTGCAAGCAAGGTAGACCATCTCGGAGATTGAGTGACCATGCCGTGTGCAAGAAACGAGATGAAAGAGCTAACTGGTAGGCTGCTTGCCGTGTCTTGGGTTCACGATGCTAAGGAAGAAGGTGGCCGGCTTGGGTCAGAAGCACGGTGAAGAAAGCAAGGTCAAGGATGGAGTGGCGGTGCATGCATGAGATGGGATCGATGGAAGAGCTCACTGAGGGCTTCGGTTGAACAGCTTAGCTCGGTGGTGCTCACGGCGGAGGAAGCAAGGCGGCAAAGAAGAAACAAGGAGGGCTTGAGCGGCTTTATGGTAAACAAGCAGAGAGTGGTTGAGCCGGGCATGGGCTAAGAGTCTCGGCATGCAATTGGGCACTGTCGGACCGCCAATGGGCACAAGGAAGGTGAGCCACGTCGGGATAGTTGGCTCAATTTTGGAATCGGGATGGAGCTAAGTCCCTCACAAGAGCAGATTTTATGTCTTCTTTGGCCATAGTTGTACTATCAAGCGGAGCTTTTAAATTTGTCGAACTTAGTAAGAATGTTGTTCAAGAGTTAAAGTATGCAATGGTATAACATGCATAGTCTGCAATGCATCGTAGCTCAAGTTATTGAATTTTGAAAAGTGCCTCGGAACCACAATTCACAGACTTGGCTCCGAAAATTTTCTAGTGCTGCGGGTTTGTGGTTTTCAAGCATGTTTGCTCACTAAAAATAGCTATTGGACTCCATTTGTCATCAAATTTGGCAGAGGTCATATTCAAAGTCTTGTTGAGTGAATAAGGTAACATGCACACACATAGCCTTATTAAGTCAATGTATTCATTTGAGAGAAATGGTTCAGTTCACAATATATAGTCTTAAGTGAAATCTTTCTAAGTGTTGAGATTGAGATCAATTAAAATATTTTGGTACCACCAAATATTTTATTTTATATCAACATATATTTTTATTTTGTTAAAGCTTTAGGAAAGGTTTTAGAAATTATATAATTTGACAAATGTAGGAAATTTCGCGAAATTCCTTTAGGTTTATTATATTAATTAAGATAGTTTTAGCAAATCCAACTCTTTTATTTTGTCTCCCAAGCGTATTTTTAATGGATGAGACTTTTGGAAAGGTTTTGAAATGGAATTTGGATATAAATTGCCGAACAATTAATAATTCAATTAAAAATCAATTAACATCCAAATGTTTAAATTAATAATTTTAATTAATTTTAGCGAATCTCAAATTTGAGAAATTCACGAGATACAAAGAACAATTGTAAAAACCAAATTTTAAATTTTGATGCACACCAAAGGCACAATAAAAAAAGTTTAGCTTTGAAAAATTCTAGATTAAGCTTCTTTAATCAAATAAGATTGAAGAAAATTTTTTGGAAAGCTAATTTAATATAAATTTTTGAAAGCCCAAATTTTGGGATGTTACAGGACATATAAATAAAATAAATCCAAACAAAATTAAAAAATTGAAAAGAATGGTACTAGAGGGTACAACTTGAATTTAGAAATTCGAATCACTGGATTTAGAGCTTGAACGGAGCAGAACAGGCTCTTGGAAGTGGCTCGGATCAAAAATTCAAGAAAATAGAAAATGGAGAGAGGGTGTGACACATGTCACACTATGATTGACTGGAATTTCGGATTTTCTGGAAAAAGAGAAAAGGAATTGAAATCCTGACTGACATGTGGGGCCCACGCGTTAGTGGCTCGGTTTACGGTGGAATAGGTTCTCACCAAAATGTTGGGGGTGACATGGCGGACTCGCTAAGGTGGAATGACACACGGCAGCTCGGGGATGACGTGGCATCCACGTGCGTGACTAGAGTGAGGTGGTACGCTAGTCTGCAATACTGACACAACGCGAGGGATCCGTTGGCCGGTGGCTAAGGTGATGCCGCAGAAGGCGTTGTATGAACGCCGCGCGGTGAGCACGTGGGATCAGCCAACATGGGGAATCTGGTGGCTTAGCGGCGGTGCAATCCCGTCGGAGTTGAGGAAGACAGCATGGCCACTTGCCAAATCACGACAAAAACGAGCAGGGCTTGGGGCAAAACGAAGTGCACGACTCAGGGAGCTCGGAGGCGCAACGGCAACAACTGTAGCTCACCATCGGTGGAGATCGATGGCAAGAAGGTTTCTCAGCATGACGGTGAAAACTCGGGCGCTAGGGTTTGGGGCTCTAGAAGCGATCTCGAGTGGCCAAACTCAGGAAAAGAGAGGGGAAGGTGCGACGCAATAAATAGAAGCAAATGCCCCGAAGTTCGGCCCGGATTCGGTGTGGACGGGCAAGCAAAATTGAGTGGTGGTTCTATGAATCGAAGCATGGTGGGAAAGTACCGCGCAGGAGACAGCAGAGACGATAGAGGCTGATTTGCGATAGGTGGGGCCCCACCATCGGTACGTGTGTCTTGACGAAGACCAATTTAATATGCCGAGGATGAGCGAATGACCGGGTTAGGGAATCGGGCAGGCTGAGGGAAAGGATGGGCTGGGGATGGCGAAATAGGAGTGGGCCACAGGGAATAAGGCCCACGCTGATTTTTGGAATTAAAAAGTTTTTTCTTTTAAGAAATTCTAGAAAATTCAAAAAGGCCTAAATAAATAGCAAATAGATGCAGGAAAATTCTAGAAAATTCTCAAAAATATTTCTAGACTTTTGGAACCCCAAAAAATTGTTTTGAACTTATTTCAACTTATAAAACTTGTTTCAAAAGTTTTGAATACACTTGAGGAAAGATTTTAATTTCACAAAAATTTTGAAAACTAATGAAAATTTGAAATGGCTCCAATTTGGATTGTTACACCGAATCAGACACAGAATCCGAAGTCTGGTTCAACTCTCATGTCCGTGTCCATGTAGCACTATCCAAACCGGAACAATTCGATGTATGTCTTCATGTGATGACCTCCCATGTCCTGCATAAAAGCTTTTCTTTAGCTTAGTTGCATCTTTTAATGGGCATTTGAAGTGATTTTCTCAGTCTTATATAGCTTGCATAACATAAGCTGAGGTGTTTAAAGCATTCCTTCACAATATATAGTTCGATTTGATTATGTTGGCTTTTATCATCTCAAACTCTGAATTTGCTAGGGTTTTAACTTTGAAGCAAGGTACTAAATAGCGGATAGCAGACTAGTAGCAGATTGGCTCCAGTGTAACGGATAGCAGCCACTATATTCCCATAACATATTCTAAATAGTAGTGATAATGTTGTGCTTACATGTATATTTAAATTATATCTTGTATCAAACTAACTTGGAATATATACTATGTACGAAATTATGAACGTAAAGACCATACATATTTCAACAAATTTGCATATACAATTTGAAACATTGCTAAAACCGTTATATTGGCTGCTACAACCGCGATATCAACTACTAAAACCGCTATAGCGTCCGCTATATTCCAACCCGCCATTTTGAACAGCTACACCATCACAATAACGTCTAGACCCCGCTGTCGCAATAGCGGCCACATCCGCTATTTACTACAGCACTGTAAAGCGATTGCATATTTGCATAGTCCCATAATTCCTAGTGATTTATTCACAATCTTTGGTTAATCTAGTATGTGGCACTATTTGTGGGGACCCGGATTACCAAATCCGAACCCTCTGTATTTCAACCGTGCTAGTCCGAGAACAGCTAGCACACACGGTCATCTGGATGATAACATGCGGACATATCATAACGGAATACTTGGTAATAAGCAAAGAGTGTAAACAACATCATCACATTATTACAAATATCGAGCCCTTACTGGCTTAAGTAATATGGCAAGCAGAAAAAGTAGAACCAAAAGGGCTAATCGATTGTGCCCCAACCAACCATGGAAGATGCGATGTCGGTTGTTTCGAGAACCGGCGAGTAAATTTGTAGGTTTAGAGGGCTCAGGCGCTCCGCTCCTTGAATGGTTAGACCAAAAGAGCGGGGGTCCACGAGTTATCTTGGTTCAGGCGTAACGTCCCTACTCTAGTTCAGCGGGGTGATCGGATGTTATTCATTCGGTGTATCCGTCAGTAAATGTTACAGCGAGGTGAGCTCGGGCTCGGGCGCCTCGTGTCTGAGGTTACTCGGAGCGACTCTGAGGGTGACTCGAGTCTTTGTGTTTGGTGCCTAGCTCGTCCCCGCTCCAAAGAGCCACCTCCTTATATAGCACAGGGAGGGCCGGTGCGCGGAGGTTCTGAAGTGCGTAAAAGGAAAAAAATGGATGGGGCTCCCCGCCTTGAGTCCGGTCTTTGCCTCGGTGTCGTCGCTAGGCCAGCGCCGGCGGGTGGTTATGCGTCCGTGTTGGGTTGGTGAAGCGTAGAGGGACGGCTCGGCCCGCTCCTCGGGAAGCAGACTTTGCCTTCCTTGGGGGCTGGGCCCGAGGGTTCC
>JAYEVE010001972.1:0-66124 GCA_036346375.1 Guadua angustifolia
TTAGTCTTGTTGGACTTGTTTGGTCTTGCTTGATGTTAATTTTACATATCAAGATCGAATAGGTGGATTTTGTAAAGCTTGCCGGGTAACACTCAAAAATACACGGGTTGCACTCCTCGTGTCGTGGTCTCATTGGAGCTTGTTTCTCGATTTAGCTCTGGTGTTAACTTCATTCAAACCGGGATCTAACAAGTGGACATTATGAAAGTTTGCCCTGAGCGAAACACTCGAAGACACGGATTGCCCTCGTAAGTGTTGTTAGTCTTGTTGGTGCTGTTTTGGTGAATTCACTTTGATGTTATTTCATACATCAAGATCCGAATGTGTGGATTTTGTGAGCTTGCGGGAAACACCAAAATGCAGGGTTGCACTCCTCGTGTCGTGGTCTCATTGGATCTTGTTTAGCTCGATTTAGCTCTGGTGTTAATTTCATTCAAGCGGGATCGAACATGTGGACTTCATGGAAGTTTGCCCGAGCGAAACACTCGAAGCACACGGATTGCCCTCGTAAGTGTTGTTAGTCTTGTTAGACCTTGTTTTTGGTCGAATTCATTGATGTTAATTTCATACATATCAAGATCCGAATAGGTGGATTTTGTAAAGCTTGCCGGGCGAAACACTCGAAAATGCACGGGTTGCACTCCTCGTGTCGCGGTCTCATTGGAGCTTGTTTATCGATTTCGCTCTGGTGTTAACTTCATTCAACGGGATCGAACAAGTGGACATTATGAAAGTTTGCGAGCGAAACACTCAAGACACGGATTGCCCTCGTAAGTGTTGTTAGTCTTGTTGGAGCTTGTTTTGATTGAATTCCATTGATGTTAATTTCATATATATCAAGATCCGAATAGGTGGATTTTGTGACAGCTTGCACGGCGAAACACTCGAAAATGAACGGGTTGTGCTCCTCGTTGTCGGTCTCATTGGAGCTTGTTTGCTTCGATTTAGCTCTGGTGTTTACTTGATTCAAAGCGGGATCGAACAAGTGGACATTATGAATGTTTGCCCGAAGCGAAACAATCCGAAACTCGGATTGCCCTCGTATGTGTTGTTAGTCTTGTTGGAGCTTGTTTGGTCGATTGCATTGATGTTAATTTCATACATATCAAGATCGAAGAGGTGGATTTTGTGAAAGATTGCACGGTGAAACCTGAAAATGCGGTTGCACTCCTCGTGTCGGCGGTCTCATTGGAGCTCATTTCGCTCAATTTCGCTCTGGTGTTAACTTCATTCAAAGCGGGATCGAACAAGTGGACATTATGAAAGTTTGCGAGCGAAACACTCAGAAGACACGGATTGCCCTCGTAAGTGTTGTTAGTCTTGTTGGAGCTTGTTTTCGGTGGTTCGCATGATGTTAATTTCATACATATCAAGATCCGAATAGGTGGATTTTGGCTTGCGAGGCGAAACACCGAAAATGCATCGGGTTGCCTCCCTAAATGCGGTCTCATTGGAGCTTGTTTACATTCGATTTACGCTCTGGTGTTAACTTCATTAAACAGGGTCCGAACAAGTGGACATTATGAAAGTTTGCCCGAAGCGAAACACTCGAAGACACCGGATTGCCTCGTGTGTGTTGTTAGTCTTGTAGGACTTTGTTTTGGTCGAATTCGCGTGATGTTAATTTCATACATATCAAGATCCGAATAGGTGGATTTTGTAGCTTGCACAGGCTTGGCCAGTGTATTTGGGTCGATCTTTTCGATAGGGCGATAACCCGATTTGGAGGAATTGACTTTGTGATCCGACTACAGCGTCTGTGACGATCGCAAAGCAATCGCTAAACCAACTCGGAGGTTATTGATCTTGGGTGCTTACGATCGCCTGAACAGTTAATTCCTGCATGCAACTTGAAGAACAGCAAGAACATTGGTAAAGCAATCTAAAATTTGCGAATATGAATGAAAAATTGATAAGGTGGGGTTCTGAAACAAAAAAAGAACGTGGCGGCTGTTGAGCACATCTGGAAGACTCAAAATGACAATGGCTAAACTATCAAATAAACAAAACCAAGTCCTAGATGAGGTTTGGTGGTTATTATACTAGAAGGCAAGAGGGGGCCTTCCAATAAAAGGAAATCTAATACAACTCAAATCAAACACCAAGTCTTCTTTGACTCGAGTTTGACTCGGACTGGAAAAGCAACGTGTAGTTTTAGGCAATTTCCAGACGCATCTGAAGGAATTTTGAGGTGAGCTGGATCGCAGAAAGTCATCCGAATCTTTCAAACGTGTACTCATGGGCCTCCAGACTCCTCCGGAATCAAAGTTATAGCACTTTAAAGTCAACAGTCTTTCTGAGTTCGGGTGGACTCGAACTCGGACTGAAAAAGTGCCTGGATTATTGCGTTTTCCCGCTGACTCGAAGGGAATTTTGGTGATCTCAATCGTTTGAAATAGGACGACCAGGGCTTTCGTTCGCATGCTCATAAGCCTTCTGGAACAAAAGTTATGGTCATTTGAAGTTTGATACTGTCTTGGAGGCTGAACCATAAATTTGCGATTCCATGTCCAACTTGCGCATTATGATGATGGTGCTTTATGCTTGGCATTTGAAGGTTCTTCTCCATGGTTCCTAAGGACAATAAGATCATCACAAGAATTAAATAGCATTCGATTCTGTGAATCATTTATAAAAACTTAGGAGCGAATTCACCTGATAATTGATTAGACATTCTGAGCCTGGTAGTAGGTCCTTATAAAACTTGTTGTTAGCAGGAAGAATCACTTGTTGCGTGGTTGTGTCAATAAGGAAGATGTCTCATCATCTCCTTCTTCCATTTGAGTTGGCATCCTTGACTCAAAAGCGCTTCTCTTCTTGGGCTATGGTTGGCGTGATGGAGTTGGTCAACTTGGTGCGGACATATCCATAGTAATGATATCCTCATCATGAAAGCTTGCACCGGAATGAAACCTCCAGAGGAAAATGCACCGGTTGCACTCCCTCACGTATCATGCGGTCTCATTGGAGCTTGTTTACGCTCGATTTCCGCTCTGGTGTTAACTTCATTCAAGCAGGATCCAGACAAGTGGACTGATATGAAAGTTTGAGTTTGAAACACTCCGAAGACACACGGATTGCCCTCGTAAGTGTTGTTAGTCTTGTTTGTAGCCTGTTTTGTCAATTCACTTCGATGTTAATTTCCACATATCAAAGATCCGAATAGGTGGATTTTGTGAAAGCTTGCGCAGGCCGAACACTCCAAAATGCACCGCGGGTTGCACTCCTCGTGTCGCGGTCTCATTGGAGCTTGTTTAAGCTCGATTCGCTCTGGTGTTAACTTCATTCAAACCAGGATTCGAACAAGTGGACTTTATGAATGTTTGCGGCGAAACACTCAGAAGACACACCGGATTGCCCTCGTAAGTGTTGTTAGTCTTGTTGGAGCTTGTTTCGGTCGAATCGCATTGATGTTAATTTCATACATATCAAGATCCGAATAGGTGGATTTTGTGAAAGCTTGCACGGAGAATGAAACACTCGAAAATGCACCGTGTTGCACTCCTCGTGTATCGACGGTCTCATTGGAGCTCATTTAAACTCGATTTAAGCTCTGGTGTTAACTTCATTCAAGCGGGATCCGAACAAGTGGACATTATGAAAGTTTGCCCGAAGCGAAACACTCCGAAGAAGACACACGGGATTGCCCTCGTAAGTGTTGTTAGTCTTGTTGGAGCTTGTTTTTCGATTCGATTACATTGATGTTAATTTCATACATATCAAGATCCGAATAGGTGGATTTTGTGGCTTGCACGGAATGAAACACTCCGAAAATGCATCGGGTTGCACTCCACGATGTCGCCCGGTCTCATTGGAGCTTGTTTAAGCTCGATTTAAGCTCTGGTGTTAACTTCATTCAAACCCGGATCCGAACAAGTGGACATTATGAAAGTTTGCCCAACGAAACACTCAGAAGACACGGATTGCCCTCGTAAGTGTTGTTAGTCTTGTTGGAGCTTGTTTTGAATTGAATTCGCATTGATGTTAATTTCATACATATCAAGATCCGAATAGGTGGATTTTGTGAAAGCTTGCACGGGCGAAACACTCAGAAAATGCGCGAGTTGCACTCCTCGTGTCGCCGGTCTCATTGGAGCTTGTTTAGCTCGATTTAGCTCTGGTGTTAACTTCATTCAAAGCAGGGGATCCGAACAAGTGGACATTATGAAAGTTTGCCCAGGCGAAACACTCCGAAACACGGGATTGCCCTCGTAATGTGTTGTTAGTCTTGTTGGAGCATGTTTTGGATCGAATTAGCATTGATGTTAATTTCATAGATATCAAGATCCAATAGGTAGATTTTGTGAAAGCTTTGCCGGGAGGCGAAACACTCCGAAAATGCACGAGTTGCACTCCTACGTGTAAATCGGTCTCATTGAAGCTTGTTTCGCTCGATTTAAACTCAGGTGTTAACTTCATTCAAACGGGATCCGAACAAGTGGCCATTATGAAAGTTTGCCCAAGCGAAACACTCCGAAGACTGCCGGATTGCCCTCGTAAGTGTTGTTAGTCTTGTTGGAGCTTGTTTCGGTCGAATTCGCATTGATGTTAATTTCATACATATCAAGATCCGAATAGGTGGATTTTGTGACAGCTTGCACGGAAGGCGAAACACTCCGAAAATGCACCGAGTTGCACTCCTCACGTGTAAATCGGTCTCATTGGAGCTTCTTTAAGCTCGATTTAGCTCTGGTGTTAACTTCATTCAAACCGGGATCGAACAAGTAGACATTATGAAAGTTTGCCCCGACGAAACACTCAAGAACCGCAGGATTGCCTCTCGTAAGTGTTGTTAGTCTTGTTGGAGCTTGATTTCGGTCGAATTCAGCGTTGATGTTAATTTCATACATATCAAGATCCGAATAGGTGGATTTTGTGAAAGCTTGCACGGAATGACACTCCCCAAATATGCACGGGTTGCACTCCTCGTGTCGTCGGTCTCATTGGAGCTTGTTTACGCTCGATTTAAGCTCTCAGTGTTAACTTCATTCAAACCGGGATCCGAACAAGTGGACATTACGAAAGTTTGCCCGAGCGAAACACTCGAACTGCCGGGATTGCCCTCGTAAGTGTTGTTAGTCTTGTTGGAGCTTGTTTTGGTGAATTCACTTTGATGTTAATTTCATTACATATCAAGATCCGAATAGGTGGATTTTGTGAAAGCTTGCACGGGAATGAAACACCGAAAATGCACGGGTTGCACTCCTACGTGTCATTGGTCTCATTGGAGCTTGTTTATCGATCGATACGCTCTGGTGTTAATTTCATTCAAAACGGGATCGAACAAGTGGACTTCATGAAAGTTTGCCCGAGCGAAACACTCGAAGGCACACGGATTGCCCTCGTGAGTGTTGTTAGTCTTGTTGGAGCTTGTTTTAAATCAATTCGCATTGATGTTAATTTCATACATATCAAGATCCGAATAGGTGGATTTTGTGAAAGCTTGCACGAGATGAAACACTCCGAAAATGCTGCGGGTTGCACTCCTCGTTGTCGCCGGTCTCATTGGAGCTTGTTTATTTCGATTTAAGCTCTGGTGTTAACTTCATTCAAGCGGGATCCGAACAAGTGGACATTATGAAAGTTTGCCCCGACCGAAACACTCAGAAGACACACGGATTGCCCTCGTAAGTGTTGTTAGTCTTGTTGGAGCTTGTTTTGGTTGGATTCACATTGATGTTAATTTCATATATATCAAGATCCGAATAGGTGGATTTTGTGAAAGCTTGCACCGAGCGAAACACTCCGAAATGAACCAGGTTGTGCTCCTCGATGTGGGTCTCATTGGAGCTTTTTTATCGATTTAGCTCTGGTGTTAACTTCATTCAAGCTGGGATCACGAACAAGTGGACATTATGAATGTTTGCCCTGAGCGAAACACTCCGAAGACATGGATTGCCCTCGTATGTGTTGTTAGTCTTGTTGGAGCTTGTTTCGGTCGAATTCGCATTGATGTTAATTTCATACATATCAAGATCCAAAGAGTGGATTTTGTGAAAGCTTGCACGGGCGAAACACTTGAAAATGCAGGTTGCACTCCTACGTGTCGGCGGTCTCATTGGAGCTCATTTCGCTCGATTTAAGCTCTAGTGTTAACTTCATTCAAACGGGATCCGAACAAGTGGACATTATGAAAGTTTACCCGAAGCGAAACACTCAGAAGACACGGATTGCCCTCGTAAGTGTTGTTAGTCTTGTTGGAGCTTGTTTTCGGTCAATCGCATTGATGTTAATTTCATACATATCAAGATCCGAATAGGTGGATTTTGTGGCTTGCACCGAATGACACCCGAAAATGCATCAGGTTGCACTCCTACGTGTCGCCGGTCTCATTGGAGCTTGTTTAGCTCGATTTCGCTCTGGTGTTAACTTCATTCAAACCGGGATCGAACAAGTGGACATTATGAAAGTTTGCCCAGGCGAAACACTCCGAAACACCGGATTGCCCTCGTAAGTGTTTGTTAGTCTTGTTGGAGCTTGTTTTTCGGTCAATTAGCATTGATGTTAATTTCCTACATATCAAGATCCGAATAGGTGGATTTTGTAAGCTTGCACGAATGCGCCACTGATGTGACTTTGGGTCGATCTTTCGATGAGGCGATAACTGATTTGGAGGAATTGACTTTGGTGATCCGACTACAGCGTCACACTGGCGATCGCCTTAGCAATCGCTAAACCAACTCAGAAGGTTATTGATCTTGCCGTTAGCACGATCAACCTGAACCATGAGGTTAAATTCCTGCATGCAACGAAGAACAAGCAAGAACATTGGTAAAGCAATCTAAAAATTCGAATATGAATATGAAGGATTGATAAGGTGGGGTTCTGAAACAAGGAGCGTCGTGCGTGTTGTTGAGCACGTCTGGAAGACTCAAAATAAGCGCAATGGCTAAACTATAAAATAAACAAAACCCAAGTCCTAGATGAGGGTTTGGGTAGTTATTTATACTAGAGAAGCAGGAGGGGCCTTCCATAGTAAAAGAAATCTAATACAACTCAAATCCAAAACACCAAGTCTTCTTTGACTCGAGTTTGACTCGGACTGGAAAAGCAACGTGTGGTTTAGGCAGTTCCGGACGCATCTGAAGGAATTTTGAGGTGAGGCTGGATCCTTTAGAAAGTAGACTCCGAGATCTTTCAAAGCGTGTACTCATGGGCCTCAGACTCCTCCGGAATCAAAGAGACTATGGCACTTTAAAGTCAGTGCTGTTTCTGAGTTCGAATTGGACTCGAACTCGGACTGAAAAAAGTGTTCTGGATTATTTTGCGTTTTTCCGCTGACTCGAAGGGAATTTTGAGGTGATCTCAGATCCGTTTGAAATAGGACGACCAGGGCTTTCGTTCTTGTACTCATATACCTCTAGAAGCCTTCTGGAACAAAAGTTATGGTCATTTGAAGTTGATGCTGTCGCGGAGGCGAACAGCGCAGTTGCTGATTCCATGTCCAACTTGCGCATATGATGATGAATTGCTTTATGCTTGGCATTTGAAGGTTCTTCTGCACGGGCGAAACACTCGAAAATGCGGGTTGCACTCCTCGTGTCGCCGGTCTCATTGGAGCTTGTTTACGCTCGATTTACGCTCTGGTGTTAACTTCATTCAAACGGGATCGAACAAGTGGACATTATGAAAGTTTGCCCAGCGAAACACTCAGAAGACACACGGATTGCCCTCGTAAGTGTTGTTAGTCTTGTTGGAGCTTGTTTTGGTCGAATTCGCATTGATGTTAATTTCATACATATCAAGATCGAATAGGTGGATTTTGTGAAAGCTTGCCGGGGCGAAACACTCGAAAATGCACGGGTTGCACTCCTCGTGTCGCCGGTCTCATTGGAGCTTGTTTCGCTCGATTTCGCTGGTGTTAACTTCATTCAAACCGGGATCCGAACAAGTGGACATTATGAAAGTTTGCCCCGAAGCGAAACACTCCGAAGACACCGGATTGCCCTCGTAAGTGTTGTTAGTCTTGTTGGAGCTTGTTTTCGATCGAATTCGCATTGATGTTAATTTCATACATATCAAGATCCGAATAGGTGGATTTTGTGAAAGCTTGCACGGGCGAAACACTCGAAAATGCACGGGTTGCACTCCTCGTGTCGCGGGTCTCATTGGAGCTTGTTTACGCTCGATTTCGCTCTGGTGTTAACTTCATTCAAACGGGATCGAACAAGTGGACATTATGAAAGTTTGCCCGGCGAAACACTCCGAAGAGACACGGATTGCCCTCGTAAGTGTTGTTAGTCTTGTTGGAGCTTGTTTTGGTCGAATTCGCATTGATGTTAATTTCATACATATCAAGATCCGAATAGGTGGATTTTGTGAAAGCTTGCACGGGCGAAACACTCGAAAATGCACGGGTTGCACTCCTCGTGTCGCGGTCTCATTGGAGCTTGTTTAAGCTCGATTTACGCTCTGGTGTTAACTTCATTCAAACGGGATCGAACAAGTGGACATTATGAAAGTTTGCCCGAAGCGAAACACTCCGAAGACACACGGATTGCCCTCGTAAGTGTTGTTAGTCTTGTTGGAGCTTGTTTTTGGTCGAATTGCATTGATGTTAATTTCATACATATCAAGATCCGAATAGGTGGATTTTGTGAAAGCTTGCACGGAATGAAACACTCGAAAATGCACCGGGTTGCACTCCTCGTGTCGCCGGTCTCATTGGAGCTTGTTTCGCTCGATTTGCTCTGGTGCTCATTGGTGTTAACTTCATTCAAACCGGGATCGAACAAGTGGACATTATGAAAGTTTGCCCCGGCGAAACACTCGAAGACACACCGGATTGCCCTCGTAAGTGTTGTTAGTCTTGTTGGAGCTTGTTTTGGTCGAATTCGCATTGATGTTAATTTCATACATATCAAGATCGAATAGGTGGATTTTGTGAAAGCTTGCACGAAGCGAAACACTCGAAAATGCAGGGTTGCACTCCTCGTGTCGCGGTCTCATTGGAGCTTGTTTACGCTCGATTTCGCTCTGGTGTTAACTTCATTCAAAGCGGGATCGAACAAGTGGACATTATGAAAGTTTGCCCGGCGAAACACTCGAAGACACACGGATTGCCCTCGTAAGTGTTGTTAGTCTTGTTGGAGCTTGTTTTGGTCGAATTCGCATTGATGTTAATTTCATACATATCAAGATCCGAATAGGTGGATTTTGTGAAAGCTTGCACCGGAGCGAAACACTCCGAAAATGCACGGGTTGCACTCCTCGTGTCGTCGGTCTCATTGGAGCTTGTTTCGCTCGATTTCGCTCTGGTGTTAACTTCATTCAAACCGGGATCGAACAAGTGGACATTATGAAAGTTTGCCCCGAAGCGAAACACTCCGAAGACACACCGGATTGCCCTCGTAAGTGTTGTTAGTCTTGTTGGAGCTTGTTTTGGTCGAATTCGCATTGATGTTAATTTCATACATATCAAGATCCGAATAGGTGGATTTTGTGAAAGCTTGCGGGCGAAACACTCGAAAAATGCACCGGGTTGCACTCCTCGTGTCGCCGGTCTCATTGGAGCTTGTTTCGCTCGATTTAGCTCTGGTGTTAACTTCATTCAAGCGGGATCGAACAAGTGGACATTATGAAAGTTTGCCCGGCGAAACACTCGAAGACACACGGATTGCCCTCGTAAGTGTTGTTAGTCTTGTTGGAGCTTGTTTTGGTCGGAATTCGCATTGATGTTAATTTCATACATATCAAGATCCGAATAGGTGGATTTTGTGAAAGCTTGCACGGAATGAAACACTCCAAAATGCACGGGTTGCACTCCTACGTGTCGACGGTCTCATTGGAGCTTGTTCGCTCGATTTCGCTCTGGTGTTAACTTCATTCAAACCGGGATCGAACAAGTGGACATTATGAAAGTTTGCCGGCGAAACACTCGAAGACACACGGATTGCCCTCGTAAGTGTTGTTAGTCTTGTTGGAGCTTGTTTTCGTCGAATTCGCATTGATGTTAATTTCATACATATCAAGATCCGAATAGGTGGATTTTGTGAAAGCTTGCACCGGAGCGAAACACTCCGAAAATGCACGGGTTGCACTCCTCGTGTCGCCGGTCTCATTGGAGCTTGTTTAGCTCGATTTCGCTCTGGTGTTAACTTCATTCAAACGGGATCGAACAAGTGGACATTATGAAAGTTTGCCCAAGCGAAACACTCGAAGACACACGGATTGCCCTCGTAAGTGTTGTTAGTCTTGTTGGAGCTTGTTTTGGTCGAATTCGCATTGATGTTAATTTCATACATATCAAGATCCGAATAGGTGGATTTTGTGAAAGCTTGCACCGAGCGAAACACTCGAAAATGCACGGGTTGCACTCCTCGTGTCGCGGTCTCATTGGAGCTTGTTTCGCTCGATTTCGCTCTGGTGTTAACTTCATTCAAACCGGGATCCGAACAAGTGGACATTATGAAAGTTTGCCCGAAGCGAAACACTCCGAAGACACACCGGATTGCCCTCGTAAGTGTTGTTAGTCTTGTTGGAGCTTGTTTTCGGTCGAATTCGCATTGATGTTAATTTCATACATATCAAGATCCGAATAGGTGGATTTTGTGAAAGCTTGCCGGGCGAAACACTCGAAAATGCACCGGGTTGCACTCCTCGTGTCGTCGGTCTCATTGGAGCTTGTTTCGCTCGATTTAGCTCTGGTGTTAACTTCATTCAAACGGGATCGAACAAGTGGACATTATGAAAGTTTGCCCTCGGCGAAACACTCCGAAGACACACCGGATTGCCCTCGTAAGTGTTGTTAGTCTTGTTGGAGCTTGTTTTCGGTCGAATTCGCATTGATGTTAATTTCATACATATCAAGATCCGAATAGGTGGATTTTGTGAAAGCTTGCACCGGGGCGAAACACTCCGAAAATGCACCGGGTTGCACTCCTACGTGTCGCCGGTCTCATTGGAGCTTGTTTCGCTCGATTTCGCTCTGGTGTTAACTTCATTCAAACCGGGATCCGAACAAGTGGACATTATGAAAGTTTGCCCCGAAGCGAAACACTCCGAAGACACACGGATTGCCCTCGTAAGTGTTGTTAGTCTTGTTGGAGCTTGTTTTCGGTCGAATTCGCATTGATGTTAATTTCATACATATCAAGATCCGAATAGGTGGATTTTGTGAAAGCTTGCACTGGATTGAAACACTCCGAAAATGCACTGGGTTGCACTCCTACGTGTCGTCGGTCTCATTGGAGCTTGTTTCGCTTGATTTCGCTCTGGTGTTAACTTCATTCAAACCGGGATCCGAACAAGTGGACATTATGAAAGTTTGCCCGGCGAAACACTCAAGAACACACGGATTGCCCTCGTAAGTGTTGTTAGTCTTGTTGGAGCTTGTTTTGGTCGAATTCGCATTGATGTTAATTTCATACATATCAAGATCCGAATAGGTGGATTTTGTGAAAGCTTGCACGGGCGAAACACTCGAAAATGCACCGGTTGCACTCCTCGTGTCGCCGGTCTCATTGGAGCTTGTTTAGCTCGATTTCGCTCTGGTGTTAACTTCATTCAAACCGGGATCGAACAAGTGGACATTATGAAAGTTTGCCCGAAGCGAAACACTCGAAGACACACGGATTGCCCTCGTAAGTGTTGTTAGTCTTGTTGGAGCTTGTTTTGGTCGAATTCGCATTGATGTTAATTTCATACATATCAAGATCCGAATAGGTGGATTTTGTGAAAGCTTGCACGGGCGAAACACTCGAAAATGCACCGGGTTGCACTCCTACGTGTCGCCGGTCTCATTGGAGCTTGTTTCGCTCGATTTCGCTCTGGTGTTAACTTCATTCAAACCGGGATCCGAACAAGTGGACATTATGAAAGTTTGCCCCGAAGCGAAACACTCCGAAGACACACGGATTGCCCTCGTAAGTGTTGTTAGTCTTGTTGGAGCTTGTTTTGGTCGAATTCACATTGATGTTAATTTCATACATATCAAGATCCGAATAGGTGGATTTTGTGAAAGCTTGCACGGGGCGAAACACTCGAAAATGCACGGGTTGCACTCCCTCGTGTCATCGGTCTCATTGGAGCTTGTTTCGCTCGATTTCGCTCTGGTGTTAACTTCATTCTAACCGGGATCCGAACAAGTGGACATTATGAAAGTTTGCCCCGAAGCGAAACACTCCGAAGACACACCGGATTGCCCTCGTAAGTGTTGTTAGTCTTGTTGGAGCTTGTTTTCGGTCGAATTCGCATTGATGTTAATTTCATACATATCAAGATCCGAATAGGTGGATTTTGTGAAAGCTTGCACGGGCGAAACACTCGAAAATGCACCGGTTGCACTCCTACGTGTCGCCGGTCTCATTGGAGCTTGTTTCGCTCGATTTCGCTCTGGTGTTAACTTCATTCAAACCGGGATCCGAACAAGTGGACATTATGAAAGTTTGCCCCGAAGCGAAACACTCCGAAGACACACCGGATTGCCCTCGTAAGTGTTGTTAGTCTTGTTGGAGCTTGTTTTCGGTCGAATTCGCATTGATGTTAATTTCATACATATCAAGATCCGAATAGGTGGATTTTGTGAAAGCTTGCACCGAAGCGAAACACTCCGAAAATGCATCGGGTTGCACTCCTACGTGTCGCCGGTCTCATTGGAGCTTGTTTCGCTTGATTTCGCTCTGGTGTTAACTTCATTCAAACCGGGATCCGAACAAGTGGATATTATGAAAGTTTGCCCGGCGAAACACTCGAAGACACACGGATTGCCCTCGTAAGTGTTGTTAGTCTTGTTGGAGCTTGTTTTGGTCGAATTCGCATTGATGTTAATTTCATACATATCAAGATCCGAATAGGTGGATTTTGTGAAAGCTTGCAAGGCGAAACCTGATGTGACTTTGGGTCGATCTTTTTCGATGAGAGCGATAACTTCGATTTGGAGAATTGACTTTGGCGATCCGACTACAAGCGTCTGACGACGATGCGCCTTAGCAATCGCTAAACCAACTCGAGAGGGTTATTGATCTTGCCGTTAGCACGATCAACCTGAACACGAGTTCGATTCACGCATGCAACGAAGAACAAGCAAGAACAATGGTAAAGCAATCTAAAATTGCGAATATGAATGAAGAATTGATAAGGTGGGGTTCTGAAACAAGGAGCTTCTTTGGCGGTAGCGTTGAGCACGTCTGGAAGACTCAAAATAGTAGCAATGGCTAAACTATCAAATAAACAAAACCCAAGTCCTAGATGAGGGTTTGGGTGGTTATTTATACTAGAGGAGCAGGAGGGGCCTTCCATAGTAAAGGAAATCTAATACAACTCAAATCCAAAACACCAAGTCTTCTTTTGACTCGAGTTTGACTCGGACTGGAGAAAAGCAACGTGTGGTTTTAGGCAGTTTGCGGACGCATCTGAAGGAATTTTGAGGTGAGGCTGGATCCTTTAGAAAGTAGACTCCGAGATCTTTCAAACGTGTACTCATGGGCCTCCAGACTCCTCCGGAATCAAAAGTTATGGCACTTTAAAGTCAGTGCTGTTTCTGAGTTCGAATTGGACTCGAACTCGGACTGAAAAAAGTGTTCTGGATTATTTTGCGTTTTTCCGCTGACTCGAAGGAATTTTGAGGTGATCTCAGATCCGTTTGAAAGAGGACGACCAGGGCTTTCGTTCTTGTACTCATATACCTCTAGAAGCCTTCTGGAACAAAAGTTATGGTCATTTGAAGTTGATGCTGTCGCGGAGGCGAACCACAATTTGCTGATTCCATGTCCAACTTGCGCATATGATGATGGTGCTTTATGCTTGGCATTTGAAGGTTCTTCTCCATGGTTCCTAAGGACAATAAGATCATCACAAGAATTAAATAGCATTCGATTCTGTGAATCATTTGTATAAAAACTTAGGAGCACGAATTCACCTGATAATTGAGTAGACATTCTAATTAACGAGTAGTAGGTCCTTGTAAAACTTGTTGTGCTTGAGAAGAATCACTTGGCGTGGTTGTGTCAATAAGGAAGATGTCCTCATCATCCTCCCTTCTTCCATTTGAGTTGTCCTTGACTCAGCGCTTCCTCTTCTTGGGCTATGGTTGGCGTGATGGAGTTGGTCCAACTTGGTGTGGACATATCCATAGTAGTGATGTCCTCATGTGAAAGCTTGCACGATGAAACACTCGAAAATGCACGGGTTGCACTCCTCGTGTCGCCGGTCTCATTGGAGCTTGTTTAGCTCGATTTACGCTCTGGTGTTAACTTCATTCAAACGGGATCGAACAAGTGGACATTATGAAAGTTTGCCCGAAGCGAAACACTCGAAGACACACGGATTGCCCTCGTAAGTGTTGTTAGTCTTGTTGGAGCTTGTTTTGGTCGAATTCGCTTTGATGTTAATTTCATACATATCAAGATCCGAATAGGTGGATTTTGTGAAAGTTTGCGCGGGCGAAACACCCGAAAATGCACGGGTTGCACTCCTCGTGTCGCGGTCTCATTGGAGCTTGTTTTGCTCGATTTCGCTCTGGTGTTAACTTCATTCAAACCGGGATCCGAACAAGTGGACATTATGAAAGTTTGCCCCGAAGCGAAACACTCCGAAGACACACCGGATTGCCCTCGTAAGTGTTGTTAGTCTTGTTGGAGCTTGTTTCGGTCGAATTCACATTGATGTTAATTTCATACACATCAAGATCCGAATAGGTGGATTTTGTGAAAGCTTGCACCGGAGCGAAACACTCGAAAATGCACGGGTTGCACTCCTCGTGTCGCCGGTCTCATTGGAGCTTGTTTAAGCTCGATTTCGCTCTGGTGTTAACTTCATTCAAACGGGATCGAACAAGTGGACATTATGAAAGTTTGCCCCGAGGCGAAACACTCCGAAGACACACGGATTGCCCTCGTAAGTGTTGTTAGTCTTGTTGGAGCTTGTTTCGGTCGAATTCGCATTGATGTTAATTTCATACATATCAAGATCCGAATAGGTGGATTTTGTGAAAGCTTGCACCGGAGCGAAACACTCCGAAAATGCACTGGGTTGCACTCCTACGTGTCGCCGGTCTCATTGGAGCTTGTTTCGCTCGATTTCGCTCTGGTGTTAACTTCATTCAAACCGGGATCCGAACAAGTGGACATTATGAAAGTTTGCGAAGAAACACTCAAGACACACCGGATTGCCCTCGTAAGTGTTGTTAGTCTTGTTGGAGCTTGTTTTCGGTCGAATTCGCATTGATGTTAATTTCATACATATCAAGATCCGAATAGGTGGATTTTGTGAAAGCTTGCACCGGGGCGAAACACTCCGAAAATGCATCGGGTTGCACTCCTACGTGTCGCCGGTCTCATTGGAGCTTGTTTCGCTCGATTTCGCTCTGGTGTTAACTTCATTCAAACCGGGATCCGAACAAGTGGACATTATGAAAGTTTGCCCCGAAGCGAAACACTCCGAAGACACACCGGATTGCCCTCGTAAGTGTTGTTAGTCTTGTTGGAGCTTGTTTTTGGTCGAATTCGCATTGATGTTAATTTCATACATATCAAGATCCGAATAGGTGGATTTTGTGAAAGCTTGCACCGGAGCGAAACACTCCGAAAATGCACCGGGTTGCACTCCTCGTGTAATGGGTCTCATTGGAGCTTGTTTACGCTCGATTTCGCTCTGGTGTTAACTTCATTCAAACGGGATCCGAACAAGTGGACATTATGAAAGTTTGCCCGAAGCGAAACACTCGAAGACACACGGATTGCCCTCGTAAGTGTTGTTAGTCTTGTTGGAGCTTGTTTTGATCGAATTCGCATTGATGTTAATTTCATACATATCAAGATCCGAATAGGTGGATTTTGTGAAAGCTTGCCGGGGCGAAACACTCGAAAATGCACGGGTTGCACTCCTCACGTGTCGCCGGTCTCATTGGAGCTTGTTTATTCGATTTCGCTCTGGTGTTAACTTCATTCAAACCGGGATCCGAACAAGTGGACATTATGAAAGTTTGCCCCGAAGCGAAACACTCCGAAGACACACCGGATTGCCCTCGTAAGTGTTGTTAGTCTTGTTGGAGCTTGTTTTCGGTCGAAGTCGCATTGATGTTAATTTCATACATATCAAGATCCGAATAGGTGGATTTTGTGAAAGCTTGCACCGGAGCGAAACACTCCGAAAATGCACCGAGTTGCACTCCTACGTGTCGCCGGTCTCATTGGAGCTTGTTTCGCTCGATTTCGCTCTGGTGTTAACTTCATTCAAACCGGGATCCGAACAAGTGGACATTATGAAAGTTTGCCCGAAGCGAAACACTCAAGACACACGGATTGCCCTCGTAAGTGTTGTTAGTCTTGTTGGAGCTTGTTTTCGGTCAATTCGCATTGATGTTAATTTCATACATATCAAGATCCGAATAGGTGGATTTTGTGAAAGCTTGCACCGGAGTGAAACACTCGAAAATGCACGGGTTGCACTCCTACGTGTCGCCGGTCTCATTGGAGCTTGTTTAGCTCGATTTCGCTCTGGTGTTAACTTCATTCAAACCGGGATCCGAACAAGTGGACATTATGAAAGTTTGCCCAGGCGAAACACTCCGAAGACACACCGGATTGCCCTCGTAAGTGTTGTTAGTCTTGTTGGAGCTTGTTTTGGTCGAATTCAATTGATGTTAATTTCATACATATCAAGATCCGAATAGGTGGATTTTGTGAAAGCTTGCACCGGGCGAAACACTCGAAAATGCACGGGTTGCACTCCTACGTGTCGCCGGTCTCATTGGAGCTTGTTTAAGCTCGATTTCGCTCTGGTGTTAACTTCATTCAAACCGGGATCGAACAAGTGGACATTATGAAAGTTTGCCCGGCGAAACACTCAGAAGACACCGGATTGCCCTCGTAAGTGTTGTTAGTCTTGTTGGAGATTGTTTCGGTCGAATTCGCTTTGATGTTAATTTCATACATATCAAGATCCGAATAGGTGGATTTTGTGAAAGCTTGCACGGAGCGAAACACTCGAAAATGCACGGGTTGCACTCCTCGTGTCGCCGGTCTCATTGGAGCTTGTTTAAGCTCGATTTAGCTCTGGTGTTAACTTCATTCAAACCGGGATCGAACAAGTGGACATTATGGAAGTTTGCCCAAGCGAAACACTCCGAAGACACACGGATTGCCCTCGTAAGTGTTGTTAGTCTTGTTGGAGCTTGTTTTGGTCGAATTCGCATTGATGTTAATTTCATACATATCAAGATCGAATAGGTGGATTTTGTGAAAGCTTGCACGAATGAAACACTCGAAAATGCACGGGTTGCACTCCTCGTGTCGCCGGTCTCATTGGAGCTTGTTTAAGCTCGATTTAGCTCTGGTGTTAACTTCATTCAAGCGGGATCGAACAAGTGGACATTATGAAAGTTTGCCCGAGGCGAAACACTCGAAGACACACCGGATTGCCCTCGTAAGTGTTGTTAGTCTTGTTGGAGCTTGTTTTGGTCGAATTCGCATTGATGTTAATTTCATACATATCAAGATCCGAATAGGTGGATTTTGTGAAAGCTTGCGGGGCGAAACACTCAAAATGCACCGGGTTGCACTCCTCGTGTCGCCGGTCTCATTGGAGCTTGTTTAGCTCGATTTACGCTCTGGTGTTAACTTCATTCAAACCGGGATCCGAACAAGTGGACATTATGAAAGTTTGCCTCGAAGCGAAACACTCCGAAGACAGACCGGATTGCCCTCGTAAGTGTTGTTAGTCTTGTTGGAGCTTGTTTCGGTCGAATTCACATTGATGTTAATTTCATACATATCAAGATCGAATAGGTGGATTTTGTGAAAGCTTGCACGGAGCGAAACACTCGAAAATGCACGGGTTGCACTCCTCGTGTCGCCGGTCTCATTGGAGCTTGTTTTAAGCTTGATTTAAGCTCTGGTGTTAACTTCATTCAAACCGGGATCGAACAAGTGGATTATGAAAGTTTGCCGACGAAACACTCGAAGACACACGGATTGCCCTCGTAAGTGTTGTTAGTCTTGTTGGAGCTTGTTTTGGTCGAATTAGCATTGATGTTAATTTCATACATATCAAGATCCGAATAGGTGGATTTGTGAAAGCTTGCACGGAGCGAAACACTCCGAAAATGCACGGGTTGCACTCCTACGTGTCGCCGGTCTCATTGGAGCTTGTTTACGCTCGATTTGCTCTCGGTGTTAACTTCATTCAAGCGGGATCCGAACAAGTGGACATTATGAAAGTTTGCCCCGAAACACTCCGAAGACACACCGGATTGCCCTCGTAAGTGTTGTTAGTCTTGTTGGAGCTTGTTTTGATCGAATTTGCATTGATGTTAATTTCATACATATCAAGATCCGAATAGGTGGATTTTGTGAAAGCTTGCACCGGAGCGAAACACTCCGAAAATGCACCGGGTTGCACTCCTACGTGTCGCCGGTCTCATTGGAGCTTGTTTCGCTCGATTTCGCTCTGGTGTTAACTTCATTCAAACCGGGATCCGAACAAGTGGACATTATGAAAGTTTGCCCGAAGCGAAACACTCCGAAGACACACCGGATTGCCCTCGTAAGTGTTGTTAGTCTTGTTGGAGCTTGTTTTGGTCGAATTCGCATTGATGTTAATTTCATACATATCAAGATCCGAATAGGTGGATTTTGTGAAAGCTTGCACGAAGCGAAACACTCGAAAATGCACGGGTTGCACTCCTCGTGTCGCCGGTCTCATTGGAGCTTGTTTAAGCTCGATTTACGCTCTGGTGTTAACTTCATTCAAACCGGGATCGAACAAGTGGACATTATGAAAGTTTGCCCGGCGAAACACTCGAAGACACACCGGATTGCCCTCGTAAGTGTTGTTAGTCTTGTTGGAGCTTGTTTTGATCGAATTCGCATTGATGTTAATTTCATACATATCAAGATCCGAATAGGTGGATTTTGAAAGCTTGCACAGGCTCACGAAAATGCACGGGTTGCACTCATACGTGTCGCCCGGTCTCATTGACTTTGGGTCTGGTGTTAACTTCATTCAAATCGGGATCGAACCGATCTGAAGTTTCGATCCAAGACACCTGCGATAACCCGATTTGGAGGAATTGACATATCAAGATCCGAATTGATTTTGTGACGATCCGACGGGTTGCACCCACAACGGTGAGCGTCATTCTGATAGAACTTTGGACATCCCGAACTTTCGGCGAGAAAGACGATCGACGGTGAGGCGACTTGTTGACGATCCGATACGCGTCTTACATATCGACATGGTATTTTAGCAATCGCTAAACCAACTCGGAGGTTATTGATCTTGCCGTTAGCACGATCAACCTGAACATTTGGTTCAATTCCTGCATGCAACTAGAAGAACAAGCAAGAACATTGGTAAAGCAATCTAAAATTTGCAGAATATGAATGAAAAATTGATAAGGTGGGGTTCTGAAACAAAAGGAGCTTCGTGGCGGGTGTTGAGCACATCCTCGGAAGACTCAAAATAGTAGCAATGGCTAAACTATCAAATAAACAAAACCCAAGTCCTAGATGAGGGTTTGGGTGGTTATTATACTAGAGGAGCAGGAGGGGGCCTTCCATAGTAAAGGAAATCTAATACAACTCAAATCCAAAACACCAAGTCTTCTTTGACTCGAGTTTGACTCGGACTGGAAAAGCAACGTGTGGTTTTAGGCAGTTTCCGGACGCATCTGAAGGAATTTTGAGGTGAGGCTGGATCCTTTGAAAGTAGACTCCGAGATCTTTCAAACGTGTACTCATGGGCCTCCAGACTCCTCCGGAATCAAAAGTTATGGCACTTTAAAGTCAGTGCTGTTTCTGAGTTCGGGTGGACTCGAACTCGGACTGAAAAAGTGTTCTGGATTATTTTGTGTTTTCCCGCTGACTCGAAGGGAATTTTGAGGTGATCTCAGATCCGTTTGAAATAGGACGACCAGGGCTTTCGTTCTTGTACTCATATAACCTCTAGAAGCCTTCTGGAACAAAAGTTATGGTCATTTGAAGTTGATGCTGTCATGGAGGCCGAACCCTGGAATTTGCTGATTCCAAGTCCAACTTGCGCATATGATGATGGTGCTTTATGCTTGGCATTTGGAGGTTCTTCTCCATGGTTCCTAAGGACAATAAGATCATCACAAGAATTAAATAGCATTCGATTCTGTGAATCATTTTGTATAAAAACTTAGGAACGAATTCACTTGATAATTGAGTAGACATTCTAGATGGCGATCCACGAGTAGTAGGTCCTTGTAAAACTTGTTGTGCTTGAGAAGAATCACTTGGCGTGGTTGTGTCAATAAGGGAAGATGTCCTCATCATCCTCCCTTCTTCATTTGAAAAGTTGTCCAGGCGACTCAAGCGCTTCCTCTTCTTGGGCTAGTCTTGTTGAGCGTGATGGAGTTGGTCCAACTTGATGCGGACATATACATATCAAGTGATGTCCTCATCATGAAAGCTTGCACGGGCGAAACACTCGAAAATGCACCGGTTGCACTCCTCGTGTCGTCGGTCTCATTGGAGCTTGTTTAGCTCGATTTCGCTTTCTGGTGTTAACTTCATTCAAACCGGGATCGAACAAGTGGACATTATGAAAGTTTGCCCGAGGCGAAACACTCGAAGACACACCGGATTGCCCTCGTAAGTGTTGTTAGTCTTGTTGGAGCTTGTTTCGGTCGATTCACTTTGATGTTAATTTCATACATATCAAGATCCGAATAGGTGGATTTTGTGAAAGTTTGCACGAAGCGAAACACCCGAAAATGCACGGGTTGCACTCTGCGTGTCGCCGGTCTCATTGGATCTTGTTTTGCTCGATTTAGCTCTGGTGTTAACTTCATTCAAACCGGGATCCAACAAGTGGACTTTATGAAAGTTTGCCCGGCGAAACACTCCGAAGACACACCGGATTGCCCTCGTAAGTGTTGTTGTTAGTCTTGTTGGAGCTTGTTTTGGTCAATTCGCATTGATGTTAATTTCATACATATCAAGATCCGAATAGGTGGATTTTGTGAAAGCTTGCACGGAGCGAAACACTCGAAAATGCACGGGTTGTTGCACTCCTCACGTGTCGCTCGGTCTCATTGGAGCTCATTTACGCTCGGATTTCGCTCTTGTTGGAGTGTTAACTTCATTCAAAGCTTTAACGGGATCGAACAAGTGGACATTATGAAAGTTTGCCCGGCGAAACACTCACGAAGACACACGGATTGCCCTCGTAAGTGTTGTTAGTCTTGTTGGAGCTTGTTTTCGGTCGAATTCGCATTGATGTTAATTTCATACATATCAAGATCCGAATAGGTGGATTTTGTGAAAGCTTGCACCGAGGCGAAACACTCAAAATGCATCGGGTTGCACTCCTACGTGTCGCCGGTCTCATTGGAGCTTGTTTCGCTCGATTTCGCTCAGTGTTAACTTCATTCAAACGGGATCGAACAAGTGGACATTATGAAAGTTTGCCCAAGCGAAACACTCAAGACACACGGATTGCCCTCGTAAGTGTTGTTAGTCTTGTTGGAGCTTGTTTTGGTCGAATTCGCATTGATGTTAATTTCATACATATCAAGATCCGAATAGGTGGATTTTGTGAAAGCTTGCAGGGCGAAACACTCTGAAAATGCACGGGTTGCACTCCTACGTGTCGCGGTCTCATTGGAGCTTGTTTTATTTCGATTTCGCTCTGGTGTTAACTTCATTCAAAGCCGGGATCGAACAAGTGGACATTATGAAAGTTTGCCCGGCGAAACACTCCAAGACACACGGATTGCCCTCGTATGTGTTGTTAGTCTTGTTGGAGCTTGTTTTGGATTAATTCGCATTGATGTTAATTTCATACATATCAAGATCGAATAGGTGGATTTTGTGAAAGTTTGCACGCGAAACACTCAAAATGCACGGAGTTGCACTCCTCACGTGTCGTCGGTCTCATTGGAGCTTGTTTAGCTCGATTTCGCTCTGGTGTTAACTTCATTCAAACCGGGATCCGAACAAGTGGACATTATGAAAGTTTGCCCCGAAGCGAAACACTCCAAAGACACATCGGATTGCCCTCGTAAGTGTTGTTAGTCTTGTTGGAGCTTGTTTTGGTCGAATTCGCATTGATGTTAATTTCATACATATCAAGATCCGAATAGGTGGATTTTGTGAAAGCTTGCACCGGAGCGAAACACTCCGAAAATGCACCGGGTTGCACTCCTACGTGTCGCCGGTCTCATTGGATCTTGTTTCGCTCGATTTCGCTCTGGTGTTAACTTCATTCAAACCGGGATCGAACAAGTGGACATTATGAAAGTTTGCCCCGAAGCGAAACACTCCGAAGACACACCGGATTGCCCTCGTAAGTGTTGTTAGTCTTGTTGGAGCTTGTTTTCGGTCGAATTCGCATTGATGTTAATTTCATACATATCAAGATCCGAATAGGTGGATTTTGTGAAAGCTTGCACCGGAGCGAAACACTCCAAAAATACACCGGGTTGCACTCCTACGTGTCGTCGGTCTCATTGGAGCTTGTTTCGCTCGATTTCGCTCTGGTGTTAACTTCATTCAAACCGGGATCCTAACAAGTAGACATTACGAAAGTTTGCCCCGAAGCGAAACACTCCGAAGACACACCGGATTGCCCTCGTAAGTGTTGTTAGTCTTGTTGGTGCCTGTTTTGGTCGAATTCACTTTGATGTTAATTTCATACACATCAAGATCCGAATGTGTGGATTTTGTGAAAGCTTGCACCGGAGCGAAACACCCCGAAAATGCACCGGGTTGCACTCCTACGTGTCGCTGGTCTCATTGGATCTTGTTTCGCTCGATTTCGCTCTGGTGTTAATTTCATTCAAACCGGGATCCGAACATGTGGACTTCATGGAAGTTTGCCCGGCGAAACACTCAGAAGACACACGGATTGCCCTCGTAAGTGTTGTTAGTCTTGTTGGAGCTTGTTTTGATCGAATTCGCATTGATGTTAATTTCATACATATCAAGATCCGAATAGGTGGATTTTGTGAAAGCTTGCACGGAGCGAAACACTCGAAAATGCACGGTGGCACTCTCGTGTCGCCGGTCTCATTGGAGCTTGTTTCGCTCGATTTTCGCTCTAGTGTTAACTTCATTCAAACCGGGATCGAACAAGTGGACATTATGAAAGTTTGCCCCGGCGAAACACTCAAGACACACGGATTGCCCTCGTAAGTGTTGTTAGTCTTGTTGGAGCTTGTTTTGATCGAATTCACATTGATGTTAATTTCATACATATCAAGATCCGAATAGGTGGATTTTGTGAAAGCTTGCACCGGGACGAAACACTCAAAATGCACGGGTTGTGCTCCTACGTGTCGGTCTCATTGGAGCTTGTTTAAGCTCGATTTTCGCTCTGGTGTTAACTTCATTCAAAGCGGGATCCGAACAAGTGGACATTATGAAAGTTTGCCGGCGAAACACTCCGAAGACACACGGATTGCCCTCGTATGTGTTGTTAGTCTTGTTGGAGCTTGTTTTCACGATCAATTCGCATTGATGTTAATTTCATACATATCAAGATCGAATAGGTGGATTTTGTGAAAGCTTGCACCGAGCGAAACACTCGAAAATGCACCGGGTTGCACTCCCACGTGTCGCCGGTCTCATTGGAGCTTGTTTTCGCTCAATTTCGCTCTGGTGTTAACTTCATTCAAACGGGATCGAACAAGTGGACATTATGAAAGTTTGCCGAAGCGAAACACTCAAGAACACACGGATTGCCCTCGTAAGTGTTGTTAGTCTTGTTGGAGCTTGTTTTTGGTCGATCGCATTGATGTTAATTTCATACATATCAAGATCCGAATAGGTGGATTTTGTGAAAGCTTGCACCGAGCGAAACACTCGAAAATGCACCGGGTTGCACTCCTAACGTGTCGCCGGTCTCATTGGAGCTTGTTTCTTTCGATTCGCTCTGGTGTTAACTTCATTCAAACCGGATCCGAACAAGTGGACATTATGAAAGTTTGCCCCGGCGAAACACTCAAGACACAGGATTGCCCTCGTACGGTGTTGTTAGTCTTGTTGGAGCTTGTTTTTGATTGAATTCGCATTGATGTTAATTTCATACATATCAAGATCCGAATAGGTGGATTTTGTGAAAGCTTGCACCAGAGCCGTAAACTGATGTGACTTTGGGTTCGATCTTTCGATGAGCGATAACCCGATTTGGAGGAATTGACTTTGGTGATCCGACTACAACGTCTGGCTCGACGATGCTTCTTAGCATCAATAAACCAACTCGGAGGGTTATTGATCTTGCCGTGCTAGCGATCAACCTGAACCGAGGATTTGATTCACTGCATGCAACCGAAGAACAAGCAAGAACATTGGTAAAGCAATCTAAATTGCGAATATGAATGAAAAAGAATTGATAAGGTGGGGTTCTGAAACAAAAGGACTTCGTGAAGGCTAATTTGTTGAGCACGTCTGGAAGACTCAAAATAGTAGCAATGGCTAAACTATCAAATAAACAAAACCCAAGTCCTAGATGAGGGTTTGGGTGGTTATTTATACTAGAGGAGCAGGAGGGGCCTTCCATAGTAAAGGAAATCTAATACAACTCAAATCAAAACACCAAGTCTTCTTTGACTCATGAGTTTGACTCGGACTGGAAAAAGCAACGATGTGGTTTTAGGCAGTTTCGGACGCATCTGAAGGAATTTTGAGGTGAGGCTGGATCCTTTAGAAAGTAGACTTCGAGATCTTTCAAACGATGTACTCATGGGCCTCCAGACTCCTCCGGAATCAAAGTTATGGCACTTTAAAGTCAGTGCTGTTTCTGAGTTCGAATTGGACTCGAACTCCGGACTGAAAAAAAAGTGTTCTGGATTATTTTGCGTTTTTCCGCTGACTCGAAGGGAATTTTGAGGTGATCTCAGATCCGTTTGAAATAGGACGACCAGGGCTTTCGTTCTTGTACTCATATACCTCTAGAAGCCTTCTGGAACAAAAAGTTATGGTCATTTGAAGTTGATGCTGTCATGGGAGGGCGAACCCGCGAATTTGCTGATTCCATGTCCAACTTGGCGCATATGATGATGGTGCTTTATGCTTGGCATTTGAAGGTTCTTCTCCATGGTTCCTAAGGACAATAAGATCATCACAAGAATTAAATAGCATTGATTCTGTGAATCATTTGTATAAAACTTAGGAGCGAATTCACCTGATAATTGAGTAGACATTCTAGAAGCCTTGCAGTAGTAGGTCCTTGTAAACTTGTTGTGCTTTCTGAGAAGAATCATGGCGTGGTTGTGTCAATAAGGAAGATGTCCTCATCATCCTCCCTTCTTCCATTTGAGTTGTCCTTGACTCAAGCGCTTCCTCTTCTTGGGCTATGGTTGGCGTGATGGAGTTGGTCCAACTTGGTGTGGACATATCCAATAGTGATGTCCTCATCATGAAAGCTTGCAAATCGAGCGAAACACTCCGAAAATGCACGGGTTGCACTCCTCGTGTCGTCGGTCTCATTGGAGCTTGTTTCGCTCGATTTCGCTCTGGTGTTAACTTCATTCAAACCGGGATCGAACAAGTGGACATTATGAAAGTTTGCCCGAAGCGAAACACTCGAAGACACGGATTGCCCTCGTAAGTGTTGTTAGTCTTGTTGGAGCTGTTTTTTGATCGAATTCACATTGATGTTAATTTCATACATATCAAGATCCGAATAGGTGGATTTTGTGAAAGCTTGCGGGCGAAACACTCGAAAATGCACCGGGTTGCACTCTACGTGTCGCCGGTCTCATTGGAGCTTGTTTTGCTCGATTTCGCTCTGGTGTTAACTTCATTCAAACCGGGATTCGAACAAGTGGACATTATGAAAGTTTGCCGGCGAAACACTCCGAAGACACACGGATTGCCCTCGTAAGTGTTGTTAGTCTTGTTGGAGCTTGTTTTGGTCGAATTCGCATTGATGTTAATTTCATACATATCAAGATCCGAATAGGTGGATTTTGTGAAAGCTTGCACGGGCGAAACACTCAAAAATGCACCGGGTTGCACTCCTCGTGTCGTCGGTCTCATTGGAGCTTGTTTCGCTCGATTTCGCTCTGGTGTTAACTTCATTCAAACCGGGATCCGAACAAGTGGACATTATGAAAGTTTGCCCCGAAGCGAAACACTCCGAAGACACACGGATTGCCCTCGTAAGTGTTGTTAGTCTTGTTGGAGCTTGTTTGATCGAATTCGCTTTGATGTTAATTTCATACATATCAAGATCCAATAGGTGGATTTTGTGAAAGCTTGCACGGAATGAAACACTCGAAAATGCACGGGTTGCACTCCTACGTGTCGCGGTCTCATTGGAGCTTGTTTGCTCGATTTCGCTCTGGTGTTAACTTCATTCAAACGGGATCGAACAAGTGGACATTATGAAAGTTTGCCCGAAGCGAAACACTCCAAGAAACACACGGATTGCCCTCGTAAGTGTTGTTAGTCTTGTTGGAGCTTGTTTTCGATCGGTCGCATTGATGTTAATTTCATACATATCAAGATCCGAATAGGTGGATTTTGTGAAAGCTTGCACCGGAGCGAAACACTCCAAAAATGCACCGGGTTGCACTCCTACGTGTCGCCGGTCTCATTGGAGCTTGTTTCGCTCGATTTCGCTCTGGTGTTAACTTCATTCAAACCGGGATCCGAACAAGTGGACATTATGAAAGTTTGCCCGGCGAAACACTCAAGAAGACACACGGATTGCCCTCGTAAGTGTTGTTAGTCTTGTTGGAGCTTGTTTTCGGTCGTCGCATTGATGTTAATTTCATACATATCAAGATCCGAATAGGTGGATTTTGTGAAAGCTTGCACCGGAGCGAAACACTCCGAAAATGCACCGGGTTGCACTCCTACGTGTCGCCGGTCTCATTGGAGCTTGTTTCGCTCGATTTAGCTCTGGTGTTAACTTCATTCAAACGGGATCCGAACAAGTGGACATTATGAAAGTTTGCCCCGAAGCGAAACACTCAGAAGACATCGGATTGCCCTCGTAAGTGTTGTTAGTCTTGTTGGAGCTTGTTTTGGTCGAATTCGCATTGATGTTAATTTCATACATATCAAGATCCGAATAGGTGGATTTTGTGAAAGCTTGCACCGGAGCGAAACACTCCAAAATGCTGCGGGTTGCACTCCTCGTGTCGCCGGTCTCATTGGAGCTTGTTTTCGCTCGCTTTGGTGTTAACTTCATTCAAACGGGATCGAACAAGTGGACATTATGAAAGTTTGCCCCGAAGCGAAACACTCCGAAGACACACCGGATTGCCCTCGTAAGTGTTGTTAGTCTTGTTGGAGCTTGTTTTGATCGAATTCGCATTGATGTTAATTTCATACATATCAAGATCCGAATAGGTGGATTTTGTGAAAGCTTGCACGCTAAACACTCGAAAATGCACGGGTTGCACTCCTCGTGTCGCCGGTCTCATTGGAGCTTGTTTATTCGATTTCGCTCTGGTGTTAACTTCATTCAAACCGGGATCCGAACAAGTGGACTTTATGAAAGTTTGCGAAGCGAAACACTCAGAAGACACCGGATTGCCCTCGTAAGTGTTGTTAGTCTTGTTGGAGCTTGTTTTGATCGAATTCGCATTGATGTTAATTTCATACATATCAAGATCCGAATAGGTGGATTTTGTGAAAGCTTGCAGGGCGAAACACTCGAAAATGCACGGGTTGCACTCCTCGTGTCGCCGGTCTCATTGGAGCTTGTTTCGCTCGATTTAGCTCTGGTGTTAATTTCATTCAAACCGGGATCGAACAAGTGGACATTATGAAGTTTGCGAAGCGAAACACTCCGAAGACACGGATTGCCCTCGTAAGTGTTGTTAGTCTTGTTGGAGCTTGTTTCGGTCGAATTCGCATTGATGTTAATTTCATACATATCAAGATCCGAATAGGTGGATTTTGTGAAAGCTTGCACCGGGGCGAAACACTCCGAAAATGCACCGGGTTGCACTCCTCACGTGTCTTCGGTCTCATTGGAGCTTGTTTCGCTCGATTTCGCTCTGGTGTTAATTTCATTCAAGCCGGATCGAACAAGTGGACTTATGAAAGTTTGCGAAGCGAAACACTCCGAAGACACACGGATTGCCCTCGTAAGTGTTGTTAGTCTTGTTGGAGCTTGTTTTCGGTCGAATTCGCATTGATGTTAATTTCATACATATCAAGATCCGAATAGGTGGATTTTGTGAAAGCTTGCACGGAGCGAAACACTCCGAAAATGCACCGGGTTGCACTCCTACGTGTCGCCGGTCTCATTGGAGCTTGTTTCGCTCGATTTCGCTCTGGTGTTAACTTCATTCAAACCGGGATCCGAACAAGTGGACATTATGAAAGTTTGCCCTGAGCGAAACACTCCGAAGACACACCGGATTGCCCTCGTAAGTGTTGTTAGTCTTGTTGGAGCTTGTTTTGGTCGAATTTGCATTGATGTTAATTTCATACATATCAAGATCCGAATAGGTGGATTTTGTGAAAGCTTGCACCGGAGCGAAACACTCCGAAAATGCACCGAGTTGCACTCCTACGTGTCGTCGGTCTCATTGGAGCTTGTTTCGCTCGATTTCGCTCTGGTGTTAACTTCATTCAAGCGGGATCGAACAAGTGGACATTATGAAAGTTTGCCCGAGCGAAACACTCCGAAGACACACCGGATTGCCCTCGTAAGTGTTGTTAGTCTTGTTGGAGCTTGTTTTCGGTCGAATTCGCATTGATGTTAATTTCATACATATCAAGATCCGAATAGGTGGATTTTGTGAAAGCTTGCACCGGAGCGAAACACTCCGAAAATGCACCGGTTGCACTCCTACGTGTCGCCGGTCTCATTGGAGCTTGTTTCGCTCGATTTCGCTCTGGTGTTAACTTCATTCAAACCGGGATCGAACAAGTGGACATTATGAAAGTTTGCCCCGAAGCGAAACACTCCGAAGACACGGATTGCCCTCGTAAGTGTTGTTAGTCTTGTTGGAGCTTGTTTTGTTCGAATTCGCATTGATGTTAATTTCATACATATCAAGATCCGAATAGGTGGATTTTGTGAAAGCTTGCACGGGCGAAACACTCCAAAATGCACGGGTTGCACTCCTCGTGTCGCCGGTCTCATTGGAGCTTGTTTACGCTCGATTTCGCTCTGGTGTTAACTTCATTCAAGCCGGGATCCTAACAAGTGGACATTATGAAAGTTTGCCGAAGCGAACACTCCAAGACACACGGATTGCCCTCGTAAGTGTTGTTAGTCTTGTTGGAGCTTGTTTTCGGTCGAATTCGCATTGATGTTAATTTCATACATATCAAGATCCGAATAGGTGGATTTTGTGAAAGCTTGCACCGGAGCGAAACACTCCGAAAATGCACCGGGTTGCACTCCTACGTGTCGCCGGTCTCATTGGAGCTTGTTTCGCTTCATTTCGCTCTGGTGTTAACTTCATTCAAACCGGGATCCGAACAAGTGGATATTATGAAAGTTTGCCCCTGAGCGAAACACTCCGAAGACACACCGGATTGCCCTCGTAAGTGTTGTTAGTCTTGTTGGAGCTTGTTTTCGGTCGAATTCGCATTGATGTTAATTTCATACATATCAAGATCCGAATAGGTGGATTTTGTGAAAGCTTGCACCAGAGCGAAACACTCCGAAAATGCACCGGGTTGCACTCCTACGTGTCGCCGGTCTCATTGGAGCTTGTTTCGCTTGATTTCGCTCTGGTGTTAACTTCATTCAAACCGGGATCCGAACAAGTGGACATTATGAAAGTTTGCCCCGGAGCGAAACACTCCGAGACACACGGATTGCCCTCGTAAGTGTTGTTAGTCTTGTTGGAGCTTGTTTTCGGTCGAATTCACATTGATGTTAATTTCATACATATCAAGATCCGAATAGGTGGATTTTGTGAAAGCTTGCACCGGAGTGAAACACTCCGAAATGATGCGGGTTGCACTCCTCGTGTCGCCGGTCTCATTGGAGCTTGTTTAGCTCGATTTCGCTCTGGTGTTGTTTCATTCAAACCGGGATCGAACAAGTGGACATTATGAAAGTTTGCCCCTGGGCGAAACACTCCGAAGACACAGCGGATTGCCCTCGTAAGTGTTGTTAGTCTTGTTGGAGCTTGTTTTCGGTCGAATTCGCATTGATGTTAATTTCATACATATCAAGATCCGAATAGGTGGATTTTGTGAAAGCTTGCCGGGCGAAACACTCGAAAATGCACGGGTTGCACTCCTCGTGTCGCGGTCTCATTGGAGCTTGTTTAGCTCGATTTCGCTCTGGTGTTAACTTCATTCAAACCGGGATCGAACAAGTGGACATTATGAAAGTTTGCCCGGCGAAACACTCAAGACACACGGATTGCCCTCGTAAGTGTTGTTAGTCTTGTTGGAGCTTGTTTTGGTCGAATTCGCATTGATGTTAATTTCATACATATCAAGATCCGAATAGGTGGATTTTGTGAAAGCTTGCACGGAATGAAACACTCGAAAATGCACCGTGTTGCACTCCTACGTGTCGCCGGTCTCATTGGAGCTTGTTTCGCTCGATTTGCTCTAGTGTTAATTTCATTCAAACCGGGATCCGAACAAGTGGACTTTTTGAAAGTTTGCCCCGAAGCGAAACACTCCGAAGACGCACTGGATTGCCCTCGTAAGTGTTGTTAGTCCTGTTGGAGCTTGTTTTCGGTCGAATCGCATTGATGTTAGCTTCATACATATCAAGATCCGAATAGGTGGATTTTGTGAAAGCTTGCACGAATGGCAAACTGATGTGACTTTGGGTCGATCTTTCGATGAAGCGATAACCCGATTTGGAGGAATTGGCTTTGTGATCCGACTACAACGTCTGACGACGATCGCCCTTACCATCGCTAAACCAACTCCAGAGGGTTATTGATCTTGCCGTTAACACGATCAACCTGAACACGAGTTCGATTCACTGCATGCAACGAAGAACAAGCAAGAACAATGGTAAAAGCAATCTAAAATTGCGAATATGAATGAAGAATTGATAAGGTGGGGTTCTGAGAAACAAAGGAGCTTCGTGGTAATTTGTTGAGCACGTCTGGAAGACTCAAAATAGTAGCAATAGCTAAACTATCAAATAAACAAAACCCAAGTCCTAGATGAGGGTTTGGGTGGTTATTATACTACAAGAGGAGCAGGAGGGGCCTTCATAGTAAAGGAAATCTATACAACTCAAATCCAAAAACACCAAGTCTTCTTTGACTCGAGTTTGACTCGGACTGGAAAAAGCAATGTGTGGTTTTAGGCAGTTTCGGGACGCATCTGAAGGAATTTTGAGGTGAGGCTGGATCCTTTAGAAAGTAGACTCGAGAGATCTTTCAAACGTGTACTCATGGGCCTCCAGACTCCTACGGAATCAAAAGTTATGGCACTTTAAAGTCAGTGCTGTTTCTGAGTTCAGGTGGACTCGAACTCGGACTGAAAAAGTGTTCTGGATTATTTTGCGTTTTCCCGCTGACTCGAAGGGAATTTTGAGGTGATCTCAGATCCGTTTGAAGAGGGGGCGACCAGGGCTTTTCGTTCTTGTACTCATATACCTCTAGAAGCCTTCTGGAACAAAAGTTATGGTCATTGAAGTTGGTGCTGTCGCGGAGTCCGAACCCTCGAATTTGCTGATTCCATGTCCAACTGAGCATATGATGATGGTGCTTTATGCTTGGCATTTTGAAGTTCTTCTCCATGGTTCCTAAGGACAATAAGATCATCACAAGAATTAAATAGCATTGATTCTGTGAATCATTTGTATATAAAACTTGAGGCGAATTCACCCTGATAATTGAGTAGACATTCTCGAGCACGAGTAGTAGGTCCTTGTAAAACTTGTTTGTGCTTGAGAAGAATCACTTGGCGTGGTTGTGTCAATAAGGAAGATGTCCTCATCATCCTCCTTCTTCCATTTGAGTTGTCCCTGACTCAAAGTGCTTCCTCTTCTTGGGCTATGGTTGGCGTGATGGAGTTGGTCCAATTTGGCGTGGACATATCCATAGTAGTGATGTCCTCATCATGAAAGCTTGCACCGAATGAAACACTCGAAATGCACGGGTTGCACTCCTCGTGTCGTCGGTCTCATTGGAGCTTGTTTGGCTCGATTTCGCTCTGGTGTTAACTTCATTCAAACGGGATCGAACAAGTGGACATTATGAAAGTTTGCCCCGGAGCGAAACACTCCGAAGACACACCGGATTGCCCTCGTAAGTGTTGTTAGTCTTGTTGTACCCTGTTTCGGTCGAATTCACTTTGATGTTAATTTCATACACATCAAGATCCGAATATGTGGATTTTGTGAAAGTTTGCGCCGGAGCGAAACACCCCGAAAATGCACCGGGTTGCACTCCTGCGTGTCGCCGGTCTCATTGGATCTTGTTTTGCTCGATTTCGCTCTCGTGTTAACTTCATTCAAACCAGGATTCCAACAAGTGGACTTTATGAATGTTTGCCCCGAAGCGAAATACTCCGAAGACACACCGGATTGCCCTCGTAAGTGTTGTTAGTCTTGTTGGAGCTTGTTTTCGGTCGAATTCGCATTGATGTTAATTTCATACATATCAAGATCCGAATAGGTGGATTTTGTGAAAGCTTGCACCGGAGCGAAACACTCCGAAAATGCACCGTGTTGCACTCCTACGTGTCGTCGGTCTCATTGGAGCTTGTTTCGCTCGATTTCGCTCTGGTGTTAACTTCATTCAAACCGGGATCCGAACAAGTGGACATTATGAAAGTTTGCCCCGAAGCGAAACACTCCGAAGACACACCGGATTGCCCTCGTAAGTGTTGTTAGTCTTGTTGGAGCTTGTTTCGATTCGAATTCGCATTGATGTTAATTTCATACATATCAAGATCCGAATAGGTGGATTTTGTGAAAGCTTGCACCGGGCGAAACACTCAAAATGCACCAATTTGCACTCCTACGTGTCGCCGGTCTCATTGGAGCTTGTTTCGCTCGATTTACGCTCTGGTGTTAACTTCATTCAAGCAAGGATCGAACAAGTGGACATTATGAAAGTTTGCCTCGAGAAACACTCGAAGACACGGATTGCCCTCGTAAGTGTTGTTAGTCTTGTTGGAGCTTGTTTTCTGGTCAATTCGCATTGATGTTAATTTCATACATATCAAGATCCGAATAGGTGGATTTTGTAAAGCTTGCAGGCGAAACACTCCGAAAATGCACTGGGTTGCACTCCTACGTGTCGCCGGTCTCATTGGAGCTTGTTTCGCTCGATTTCGCTCTGGTGTTAACTTCATTCAAACCGGGATCCGAACAAGTGGACATTATGAAAGTTTGCCCCAAAGCGAAACACTCCGAAGACGCACCGGATTGCCCTCGTAGGTGTTGTTAGTCTTGTTGGAGCTTGTTTTCGGTCGAATTAGCGTTGATGTTAATTTCATACATATCAAGATCCGAATAGGTGGATTTTGTGAAAGCTTGCACCGGAGGGAAACACTCGAAAATCGGGTTGCACTCCTCGTGTCGCCGGTCTCATTGGAGCTTGTTTCGCTCGATTTCGCTCTGGTGTTAACTTCATTCAAACGGGATCGAACAAGGACATTATGAAAGTTTGCCCCGGCGAAACACTCGAAGAACATCGGATTGCCCCCGTATGCGTTGTTAGTCTTGTTGGAGCTTGTTTTCGGTCGAATTAGCGTTGATGTTAATTTCATACATATCAAGATCCGAATAGGTGGATTTTGTGAAAGCTTGCACCGGAGGGAAACACTTCGAAAATGCACTGGGTTGCACTCCTACGTGTCGCCGGTCTCATTGGAGCTTGTTTAGCTGGATTTCGCTCTGGTGTTAACTTCATTCAAACTGGGATCCGAACAAGTGGACATTATGAGTCTTGTTTGCCCGAATTAGCGAAACACTCAAGAAGAATAGGTGGCGGATTGCCCTCGTAAGTGTTGTTAGTCTTGTTGGAGCTTGTTTTGTTCGAATTCGCGGGATTGATGTTAATTTCAAACATATCAAGATCCGAATAGGTGGATTTTGTGAAAGCTTGCACCGGAGCGTTGAAACACTCCAAAATGCACCGGTTGCACTCCTCAGAAAACGTGTCGTCGTCGTCTCATTGGAGCTTGTTTCGCTCGATTTACGCTCTGGTGTTAACTTCATTCAAACCGGATCCAACAAGTGGACTTTATGAAAGTTTGCCCTGACGAAACACTCGAAGACACACGGATTGCCCTCGTAAGTGTTGTTAGTCTTGTTGGAGCTTGTTTTGGTCGAATTCACATTGATGTTAATTTCGAATACATATCAAGATCCGAATAGGTGGATTTTGTGAAAGCTTGCACTCTGGGCTAAACACTTCAAAATGCACGGGTTGCACTCCTCGTGTCTTCGGTCTCATTGGAGCTTGTTTAGCTCGATTTAGCTCTGGTGTTAATTTCATTCAAACCGGGATCCGAACAAGTGGACATTTTATGAAAGTTTGCCTCAGCGAAACACTCGAGAGCACACCGGATTGCCCTCGTAAGTGTTGTTAGTCTTGTTGGAGCTTGTTTCGGTCGAATTCGCATTGATGTTAATTTCATACATATCAAGATCCAATAGGTGGATTTTGTGAAAGCTTGCACGGGCGAAACACTCGAAAATGCACGGGTTGCACTCCTACGTGTCGCCGGTCTCATTGGAGCTTGTTTAAGCTCGATTTCTCTCGGTGTTAACTTCATTCAAAGCGGGATCCGAACAAGTGGACATTATGAAAGTTTGCCCTGGCGAAAACACTCGAAGACACTGCGGATTGCCTCGTAAGTGTTGTTAGTCTTGTTGGAGCTTGTTTTGTTAATTTGCATTGATGTTAATTTCATACATATCAAGATCCGAATAGGTGGATTTTGTGAAAGTTTGCACGGGCGAAACACTAAAATGCACGAGTTGCACTCCTACGTGTCGCCGGTCTCATTGGAGCTTGTTTCGCTTTCGATTTAGCTCTGGTGTTAACTTCATTCAAACCGGGATCCGAACAAGTGGACATTATGAAAGTTTGCCCGGCGAAACACTCCGAGACCTGCCGGATTGCCCTCGTAAGTTGTTGTTAGTCTTGTTGGAGCTTGTTTTGATCGAATTCGCATTGATGTTAATTTCATACATATCAAGATCCGAATAGGTGGATTTTGTAAAGCTTGCCGAGCTGAAACACTCGAAAATGCACCGGGTTGCACTCCACGTGTCGTCGGTCTCATTGGAGCTTGTTTATTTCGATTTACGCTGGTGTTAACTTCATTCAAACCGGATCCGAACAAGTGGACATTATGAAAGTTTGCCCGGCGAAACACTCGAAGACACGGATTGCCCTCGTAAGTGTTGTTAGTCTTGTTGGAGCTTGTTTTCGGTCGAATTCGAATTGATGTTAATTTCATACATATCAAGATCCGAATAGGTGGATTTTGTGAAAGCTTGCACCGGAGCGAAACACTCCGAAAATGCACCGGGTTGCACTCCTACGTGTCGTCGGTCTCATTGGAGCTTGTTTCGCTCGATTTCGCTCTGGTGTTAACTTCATTCAAACCGGGATCCGAACAAGTGGACATTATGAAAGTTTGCCCCGAAGCGAAACACTCCGAAGACACACCGGATTGCCCTCGTAAGTGTTGTTAGTCTTGTTGGAGCTTGTTTCGGTCGAATTCACTTTGATGTTAATTTCATACATATCAAGATCCGAATATGTGGATTTTGTGAAAGCTTGCACCAGAGCGAAACACCTCAAAATGTTCGGGTTGCACTCCTCGTGTCGCCGGTCTCATTGGACATTATGGAAGTTTAACTTCATTCAGCAGTGAAACACTCCGAAGCGACACACACGGATTGCCCTCGTAAGTGTTGTTAGTCTTGTTGGAGCTTGTTTTTGGTCGAATTCGCATTGATGTTAATTTCATACATATCAAGATCCGAATAGGTGGATTTTGTGAAAGCTTGCAGGGCGAAACACTCGAAAATGCACCGGTTGCACTCCACGTGTCGTCGGTCTCATTGGAGCTTGTTTACTTTCGATTCGCTCTGGTGTTAACTTCTTTCAAACGGGATCCGAACAAGTGGACATTATGAAAGTTTGCCCAGCGAAACACTCAAGAACCTGCCGGATTGCCCTCGTAAGTGTTGTTAGTCTTGTTGGAGCTTGTTTTGGTCGAATTCGTGATTGATGTTAATTTCATACATATCAAGATCCGAATAGGTGGATTTTGAAAGCTTGCACCGAATGAAACACTCAAAAGACCAGAGAGTTATCATCGAATTAATGTGGAGACCAGAAACTGTCAAGCTTTTGTTTGCCTTAATTAGAGGTGCTGCGCACCAATATTGGCAATGCCATGTAAACGCCCCAATCAGATCTAGACACCTCTCCTTTTCTTTCTCCACCTATTCTATATATAGGCAGCATTCTCATATGTTAGAGGCTTTGGCCATTTGTTGAACCTGTTATATGCATTGTCTTGAGTGTTCTAGCCATAGGCTGAATTATCTCCGAGATTGTGCATTCCTTCCCGTTGTTCTTGCAAGCTCTTTGTGATTGCAGCGAGGATTGTTCAACTTGACTTGGTTGATCTGGACAACGTGAGTTGGGCGAACTCCGTCTTTTGCGAGGTTGTTGCACTTTACAGCAGTTGGTTGCCTAAGATTTGTCGAGGTTCACACAGTATCTTCGATTCTACGTCGTGAAGGTTGGGCACCCTAATTATCGATTGCTATATGATGTGAATAAATGGTTTGCTATGAATAAAACTAATCTTGTAAAATCCTATGTGCTAACAAAAAGAAGTGTCAAAACAGATGACAAATACATATATCATGCATACACATTGTTCTCTCCCTTTAGTGCACTTCGACTTATCAAAAGCCGAGGGCGGCTTTTCTTGGAGAAAGGGAGGATGATCACAGACACGATAGAAAGATCATCATTTTCATCATTTGTTTGCCCAAGAATTCACAAATCATTTACAAGGACCAATAACACATGCCCATGCTAAACAAATCAATCAGCAATTGAACTTCGTTCTTTGAGTAAGAATAATATTATCTATGAGAGCCAGCTGCTACCTAATGCCAATAATTTAATTGTTCTCAGGTATGAATACGCTGGAGAATCCCATAAGGTGCAGCAACAAGCCATTAAACAAGCAATGAATGCAGAAGTTACAATTTCGGTTTCCAGTGACCAGCTGGGAGTAAAATGCTCATAGAAACTGCATCTTAAATCCAATAAATGTGTTCGACCACAGCTTTGAAAGCTTATGAGATAAGCTTTACAACGGATCTGGCCCCATGCAATAATTCCACAAGACCAGAGAGTTATCATCGAATTAATATGGAGACCAGAAACTGTCAAGCTTTTGTTTGCCTTAATTAGGGTGCTGCGCACCAATATTGGCTTATTGCCATGTAAAACGCCCCAATCAGATCTGGACACCTCTCCTTTTCTTTCTCCACCTATTCTATATATAGGCAGCATTCTCATATTTTAGAGGCTTTTGGCCATTTTGTTGAACCTGTTATATGCATTGTCTTGAGTGTTCTAGCCATAGGCTGAATTATCTCCGAGATTGTGCATTCCTTCCCGTTGTTCTTGCAAACTCTTTGTGATTGCAGCGAGGATTGTATTCCGCTTGACTTGGTTGAGTGGACAACGTGAGGTTAGGCGAACTCCGTCTCTTGAGGTTGTTGCACTTACAGCAGTTGGCTGCACAAGATTTGTCGGAGTTTCACGAGTATCTTCGATTCTCGTCGTGAAGGTCGGGCACCCTCGTATCATTTGGTATCGAGCCTCGGTTGTCACGGTAGAATCTTTATCCCTTAGTTGTAGTTTTATTTTCATCCTATCTGAAAATTGCCTCACAAAAATATTGAACCTTAGTATCGATCTGTTGTTCTTGTGCGTCTTGCTTAGTTCTTATCAAGAGATCGTGTTCTTGTGGAATTTGAACAACCATATCCTCACAGCGTAACTTTTCTTGATCCGTTCTGTTCAGCTGAATGTTTTAGTATTATCTCCCACATGCGAACTCAAATTACGATGTTCTTATGCTTGTTGGAAAGATCATAAAATTTCCTAGAGGTTTGTTGTAGATCACTTCCTCTAGTTAAACTTAGAAATTGGTCAAACATTTGGGTCGAATCTTCTTCTTTGTTATGCTACAAGAATTCTGAAATTTGTGTTGATAGCCTTTCTTTCCTTTGCGAATACTTTGAACTTATTAAGACTAGCTGATCTGTTTCATAGGGCTGCTGCGTTGTTGTCTTGTTCTTTCGGTTGCAAAAAAATCAATCAAAAGAAAGATGGGAATCATTGTTCAAGATCGGTAATCTTTGCCGACCACAATATCAAAAAAAAAAAAAAAAAGAAAGGAGGAAACAAAATTGGCGCTTGCTATGTGATAAAAAAAGACTTGCTGAAAATATTTACAATATTGTGAAAATCATTTTTGTTTGTGCAATCTTGTGCCTGTTTAAATCATTTCAATCAGCTAGCGTCTTTCCATAACCATTGCAATTGAGCTATTGTATAATCACTTATATGTTACGCTAGCTCATCCTTTGATTGCATTTGGTTCCATTATCCTTGTGTGTGAGTGGCTTTGTTCATCATTTAGACCTTGTGTTCAACAACTAGGATTTGCGTTCTCATTTGGATAACTACTTACGAGACTATATCGAGAATTCAGATTGTGTAGGACATATACACTTCTCCTACCAAGCTCCACAAATAAAATCGTTGTAGACATTGATCTCGGTGTGAGTTAAGCAACCTCATTTTGTTTTTGCCTCACCACTCAAGTGTGAACTCCTCTATCAAACAACAAAGGGTGAGTAAGAACATCGATTGGTAAGGATAAGTGAGGATGAGTGATTTCACATATATTTCACATATACTTGCTGTTTTGGTATCGTGTTTGCACTAATCATGGCGAGGTTATGAGCGTATTGATCTTCCATTCTATGGAAGCAATGATCGAGGAATACCTTGAGTGGGAACAACAAATGGACAAGGTGTTTAAATTTGAGAACCTTCCGAAGATAAAGAAGTGTTGCGAGCCACTATGCGGTTTGAAGACTATGCTTATAGTTGGTGGAATCAACTTTTGGAAAAACCTCATTACATCATGGTTGATTTTGAAGGGCATAATGAGAAAAGAGTTTGTACCACCCTATTATGAGCAAGAGCTGCTTCACCACTTGGCAAGCATCGAACAAGGTTGCAGATTTGTCCATGATTATTTCAATGAGTTGAAATTTGTGCAATGCGACGTGCGAGGTATTACCTCTACAATCTGAGAAGAAGCCGCAGTTCAAAGGGCTTGAATTACAAGATCATTGCTGCACTTGGACATAAGTATTTTAAAAGCATGCTTGATCTTGTGGATCGTGCAATTGAAGAGGAGAAAATAATTAAGGAACAAGGTGAACCGAATTTCAGCATAAGATGAGAATTGGTGAGAAAGGTCAAGCATGGGACTCTCCTTTGACCAAAAGCGTTAAAGTGTGGTGTTCCTTTGGTACATCTTTGCAAAGGAGAAGGTCGCGGTTGATGGCAAATGCATCATTGCTGCTTAACGATTGAATGTAGTTCAAATGAACCAAAACCCTTGTGAGAATGAGAGCGATATCCATATTCAGATTGTGAATGAGATGGCACAAGAAATGAGAGAGGTTGTTGATGGGAAATGGGGCGAAATTCCTGAACCTAACACACTAACCTCTATTTCTAGTGTTGTCTCTTTTCATGTGCAACAGGAAATACAAGAGGAGTTGATCGATGAACAACATATACCAATTGACATTGAAGATAAAGAGATAGGCATGGTTGGAGAAGTCACACTTCTGTCCGTTGTTAGATCCTACAACACAAACATCATTACGAGGAGGGCCGGTAAAGGTAACAAAATGGTGTTGATATGGAAATTGATCGGGAGCACACCAAGTCGAGAACACTCATGTGCAACTGAAAATTCCACATTCTGATTTTTATTTCTTTAATTTACGTGGCGTGGAATTGATTACTTGTGAAGAAGTTGTCACCAAAATTTCCAATGATGCTACTTTGTGCTATATCATGATGTTTGATGAACATGTTAAGATAACTTATGTTAGTGAGAAAGTTGTTGAATTTTCTTCACTAGCTAGTTTCGCACTTATGGATACAAGTTTAATTTAATTGGAGAATATGGTGTGGATAACATGTTTCTTGTTCATCAAATTTGCATTACATGTGACATGCTTCTGATTTCAAAACACAAGAACCCCTCAATATTGTTGTTGACATGGAAACAAATGAAATTACTTCTTGCTTGAATAGAAACTTGTTCTACTCTAGCCACATGATACTTTAGACTTGCTTGCTACCAATCAAAGTAATCGATTCTGAGTGTGGAACCCCTGTGTAATGTGATAATGTGCTCACAAAAGTCGAGGCGACTTTTTCTCACGAGAGGAATGATGTGAATAAATGGTTTGCTATGAATAAAACTAATCTTGTAAAATCCTATGTGCTAACAAAAGAAGTGTCAAAAGCAGATGACAAATACATATATCATGCATACATTGTTCTCTCCCTTTAGTGCACTTTCGACTTATCAAAAGCCGAGAATGACTTTTCTTGGAGAAGGGAGGATGATCACAGACACGATAGCAAGATCATCATTTTCATCATTTGTTGCTGCCCAAGAATTCACAAATCATTTACAAGGACCAATAACACATGCCCATGCTAAACAAATCAATCAATTGGTGAACTTCGTTCTTTGAGTAAGAATAATATTATCTATGAGGCAGCTGCTACCTAATGCCAATAATTTAATTGTTCTCGGTATGAATCTGTTGGAGAATCCCATAAGGTGCAGCAACAAGCCATTAAACAAGCAATGAATCTTGAAGTTACAATTTCGGTTTCGGTGACCAGCTGGGAGTAAAATGCTCATAGAAGCTGCATCTTAAATCCAATAAATGTGTTCGACCATAGCTTTGAAATCTTATGAGATAAGCTTTACAATGGATCTAGCCCATGCAATAATTCCACAAGACCAGAGAGTTATCATCGAATTAATATGGAGACCGAAAGCTGTCAAGCTTTTGTTTGCCTTAATTAGGGTCTTTGCGCACAATATTAACAATGCCATGTAAAGCGCCCAATCAGATCTGGACACCTCTCCTTTTCTTTCTCCACCTATTCTATATATAGGCAGCATTCTCATATGTTAGAGGCTTTTGGCCATTTTGTTGAACTGTTATATGCATTGTCTTGAGTGTTCTAGCCATAGGCTGAATTATCTCGAGATTGTGCATTCCTTCCGTTGTTCTTGCAAGCTCTTTGTGATTACAGCGAGGATTGTATTCCGCTTGACTTGGTTGAGTGGACAACGTGAGGTTAGGCGAACTCCGTCTTGCAGGTTGTTGCACTTACAGCGGTTGGCTACACTAAGATTTGTCGGGGTTTCACAAGTATCTTGATTCTCGTCGTGAATGTCGGGCACCCTCGTGTCGGTTTGCCCGAAGCGAAACACTCGAAGACACACGGATTGCCCTCGTAAGTGTTGTTAGTCTTGTTGGAGCTTGTTTTGGTCGAATTCGCATTGATGTTAATTTCATACATATCAAGATCCGAATAGGTGGATTTTGTGAAAGCTTGCACGGGCGAAACACTCGAAAATGCTCAGGGTTGCACTCCTCGTGTCGTCGGTCTCATTGGAGCTTGTTTAGCTCGATTTACGCTCTGGTGTTAATTTCATTCAAGCGGGATCGAACAAGTGGACTTTATGGAAGTTTGCCCCAAGCGAAACACTCAGAAGACACACGGATTGCCCTCGTAAGTGTTGTTAGTCTTGTTGGAGCTTGTTTTGGTCGAATTCGCATTGATGTTAATTTCATACATATCAAGATCGAATAGGTGGATTTTGTGAAAGCTTGCACGGGCGAAACACTCGAAAATGCGGGTTGCACTCCTCGTGTCATGCGGTCTCATTGGAGCTTGTTTAGCTCGATTTACGCTCTGGTGTTAACTTCATTCAAGCGGGATCGAACAAGTGGACATTATGAAAGTTTGCCCGAAGCGAAACACTCGAAGACACACGGATTGCCCTCGTAAGTGTTGTTAGTCTTGTTGGAGCTTGTTTGGTCGAATTCGCTTTGATGTTAATTTCATACATATCAAGATCCGAATAGGTGGATTTTGTGAAAGCTTGCACGGGCGAAACACTCGAAAATGCACGGGTTGCACTCCTCGTGTCGCGGTCTCATTGGAGCTTGTTTTGCTCGATTTAGCTCTGGTGTTAACTTCATTCAAGCGGGATCGAACAAGTGGACTTTATGAAAGTTTGCCCGATCGAAACACTCGAAGACACACGGATTGCCCTCGTAAGTGTTGTTAGTCTTGTTGGAGCTTGTTTTGGTCGAATTCGCATTGATGTTAATTTCATACATATCAAGATCGAATAGGTGGATTTTGTGAAAGCTTGCGGGCGAAACACTCGAAAATGCAGCAGGTTGCACTCCTCGTGTCGCCGGTCTCATTGGAGCTTGTTTAGCTCGATTTAAGCTCTGGTGTTAACTTCATTCAAACGGGATCGAACAAGTGGACATTATGAAAGTTTGCCCCAAGCGAAACACTCAGAAGACACGGATTGCCCTCGTAAGTGTTGTTAGTCTTGTTGGAGCTTGTTTTGGTCGAATTCGCATTGATGTTAATTTCATACATATCAAGATCCGAATAGGTGGATTTTGTGAAAGCTTGCACGGGTGAAACACTCGAAAATGCCGGGTTGCACTCCTCGTGTCGCCGGTCTCATTGGAGCTTGTTTAGCGCTCGATTTACGCTCTGGTGTTAACTTCATTCAAGCGGGATCGAACAAGTGGACATTATGAAAGTTTGCCCAAAGCGAAACACTCAGAAGACACCGGATTGCCCTCGTAAGTGTTGTTAGTCTTGTTGGAGCTTGTTTGGTCGAATTCACTTTGATGTTAATTTCATACATATCAAGATCCGAATAGGTGGATTTTGTGAAAGCTTGCGGGGCGAAACACTCGAAAATGCGGGTTGCACTCCTCGTGTCGCCGGTCTCATTGGAGCTTGTTTAGCTCGATTTAGCTCTGGTGTTAACTTCATTCAAGCGGGATCGAACAAGTGGACATTATGAAAGTTTGCCCCAAGCGAAACACTCAGAACACACGGATTGCCCTCGTAAGTGTTGTTAGTCTTGTTGGAGCTTGTTTTGGTCGAATTCACTTTGATGTTAATTTCATACATATCAAGATCCGAATAGGTGGATTTTGTGAAAGCTTGCCGGGCGAAACACTCGAAAATGCACGGGTTGCACTCCTCGTGTCGCCGGTCTCATTGGAGCTTGTTTACGCTCGATTTAGCTCTGGTGTTAACTTCATTCAAGCGGGATCGAACAAGTGGACATTATGAAAGTTTGCCCGAAGCGAAACACTCGAAGACACACGGATTGCCCTCGTAAGTGTTGTTAGTCTTGTTGGAGCTTGTTTTGGTCGAATTCAATTGATGTTAATTTCATACATATCAAGATCCGAATAGGTGGATTTTGTGAAAGCTTGCACGGGCGAAACACTCGAAAATGCACGGGTTGCACTCCTCGTGTCGCCGGTCTCATTGGAGCTTGTTTCGCTCGATTTACGCTCTGGTGTTAACTTCATTCAAGCGGGATCGAACAAGTGGACATTATGAAAGTTTGCCCGAAGCGAAACACTCGAAGACACACGGATTGCCCTCGTAAGTGTTGTTAGTCTTGTTGGAGCTTGTTTGGTCGAATTCGCATTGATGTTAATTTCATACATATCAAGATCCGAATAGGTGGATTTTGTGAAAGCTTGCACGGGGCGAAACACTCGAAAATGCGGGTTGCACTCCTCGTGTCGCCGGTCTCATTGGAGCTTGTTTTGCTCGATTTCGCTCTGGTGTTAACTTCATTCAAACCGGGATCGAACAAGTGGACATTATGAAAGTTTGCCCAAAGCGAAACACTCGAAGACACACGGATTGCCCTCGTAAGTGTTGTTAGTCTTGTTGGAGCTTGTTTTGGTCGAATTCGCATTGATGTTAATTTCATACATATCAAGATCCGAATAGGTGGATTTTGTGAAAGCTTGCACGGGCGAAACACTCGAAAATGCACGGGTTGCACTCCTCGTGTCGCCGGTCTCATTGGAGCTTGTTTGCTCGATTTAGCTCTGGTGTTAACTTCATTCAAACCGGGATCGAACAAGTGGACATTATGAAAGTTTGCCAAAGCGAAACACTCGAAGACACCGGATTGCCCTCGTAAGTGTTGTTAGTCTTGTTGGAGCTTGTTTTGGTCGAATTCGCATTGATGTTAATTTCATACATATCAAGATCCGAATAGGTGGATTTTGTGAAAGCTTGCACGGGCGAAACACTCGAAAATGCCGGGTTGCACTCCTCGTGTCGCCGGTCTCATTGGAGCTTGTTTAGCTCGATTTAGCTCTGGTGTTAACTTCATTCAAGCGGGATCGAACAAGTGGACATTATGAAAGTTTGCCCCAAGCGAAACACTCGAAGACACGGATTGCCCTCGTAAGTGTTGTTAGTCTTGTTGGAGCTTGTTTGGTCGAATTCGCATTGATGTTAATTTCATACATATCAAGATCCGAATAGGTGGATTTTGTGAAAGCTTGCCGGGCGAAACACTCAGAAAATGCAGGGTTGCACTCCTCGTGTCGCCGGTCTCATTGGAGCTTGTTTAGCTCGATTTCGCTCTGGTGTTAACTTCATTCAAGCGGGATCGAACAAGTGGACATTATGAAAGTTTGCCCAAGCGAAACACTCGAAGACACGGATTGCCCTCGTAAGTGTTGTTAGTCTTGTTGGAGCTTGTTTGGTCGAATTCGCATTGATGTTAATTTCATACATATCAAGATCCGAATAGGTGGATTTTGTGAAAGCTTGCGGAGGCGAAACACTCGAAAATGCGGGTTGCACTCCTCGTGTCGTCGGTCTCATTGGAGCTTGTTTAGCTCGATTTCGCTCTGGTGTTAACTTCATTCAAACCGGGATCGAACAAGTGGACATTATGAAAGTTTGCCCCAAGCGAAACACTCGAAGACACACGGATTGCCCTCGTAAGTGTTGTTAGTCTTGTTGGAGCTTGTTTGGTCGAATTCACTTTGATGTTAATTTCATACATATCAAGATCCGAATAGGTGGATTTTGTGAAAGCTTGCACGGGCGAAACACTCGAAAATGCGGGTTGCACTCCTCGTGTCGCCGGTCTCATTGGAGCTTGTTTAGCTCGATTTCGCTCTGGTGTTAATTTCATTCAAAGCGGGATCGAACAAGTGGACATTATGAAAGTTTGCCCCAAGCGAAACACTCGAAGACACACGGATTGCCCTCGTAAGTGTTGTTAGTCTTGTTGGAGCTTGTTTGGTCGAATTCGCTTTGATGTTAATTTCATACATATCAAGATCCGAATAGGTGGATTTTGTGAAAGCTTGCACGGGCGAAACACTCGAAAATGCGGGTTGCACTCCTCGTGTCGCCGGTCTCATTGGAGCTTGTTTAGCTCGATTTCGCTCTGGTGTTAATTTCATTCAAGCGGGATCGAACAAGTGGACTTTATGAAAGTTTGCCCGAAGCGAAACACTCGAAGACACACCGGATTGCCCTCGTAAGTGTTGTTAGTCTTGTTGGAGCTTGTTTGGTCGAATTCGCTTTGATGTTAATTTCATACATATCAAGATCCGAATAGGTGGATTTTGTGAAAGCTTGCGGAGGCGAAACACTCGAAAATGCGGGTTGCACTCCTCGTGTCGCCGGTCTCATTGGAGCTTGTTTCGCTCGATTTCGCTCTGGTGTTAATTTCATTCAAAGCGGGATCGAACAAGTGGACTTTATGAAAGTTTGCCCGAAGCGAAACACTCGAAGACACCGGATTGCCCTCGTAAGTGTTGTTAGTCTTGTTGGAGCTTGTTTTGGTCGAATTCGCATTGATGTTAATTTCATACATATCAAGATCCGAATAGGTGGATTTTGTGAAAGCTTGCACGGGCGAAACACTCGAAAATGCAGGGTTGCACTCCTCGTGTCGCCGGTCTCATTGGAGCTTGTTTAGCTCGATTTAGCTCTGGTGTTAACTTCATTCAAACCGGGATCGAACAAGTGGACATTATGAAAGTTTGCCCCAAGCGAAACACTCAGAAGACACGGATTGCCCTCGTAAGTGTTGTTAGTCTTGTTGGAGCTTGTTTTGGTCGAATTCGCATTGATGTTAATTTCATACATATCAAGATCGAATAGGTGGATTTTGTGAAAGCTTGCGGGGGCGAAACACTCGAAAATGCACGGGTTGCACTCCTCGTGTCGCCGGTCTCATTGGAGCTTGTTTAGCTCGATTTAGCTCTGGTGTTAACTTCATTCAAGCGGGATCGAACAAGTGGACATTATGAAAGTTTGCCCCAAGCGAAACACTCGAAGACACACGGATTGCCCTCGTAAGTGTTGTTAGTCTTGTTGGAGCTTGTTTTGGTCGAATTCGCATTGATGTTAATTTCATACATATCAAGATCGAATAGGTGGATTTTGTGAAAGCTTGCACGGGCGAAACACTCGAAAATGCACGGGTTGCACTCCTCGTGTCGCCGGTCTCATTGGAGCTTGTTTAGCTCGATTTAGCTCTGGTGTTAACTTCATTCAAAGCGGGATCGAACAAGTGGACATTATGAAAGTTTGCCCCAAAGCGAAACACTCAGAAGACACACGGATTGCCCTCGTAAGTGTTGTTAGTCTTGTTGGAGCTTGTTTGGTCGAATTCGCTTTGATGTTAATTTCATACATATCAAGATCCGAATAGGTGGATTTTGTGAAAGCTTGCCGGGGCGAAACACTCCGAAAATGCGGGTTGCACTCCTCGTGTCGCCGGTCTCATTGGAGCTTGTTTAGCTCGATTTAGCTCTGGTGTTAACTTCATTCAAGCGGGATCGAACAAGTGGACATTATGAAAGTTTGCCCCAAGCGAAACACTCGAAGACCTGCGGATTGCCCTCGTAAGTGTTGTTAGTCTTGTTGGAGCTTGTTTTTGGTCGAATTCGCATTGATGTTAATTTCATACATATCAAGATCCGAATAGGTGGATTTTGTGAAAGCTTGCACGGGCGAAACACTCGAAAATGCGGGTTGCACTCCTCGTGTCGCCGGTCTCATTGGAGCTTGTTTACGCTCGATTTCGCTCTGGTGTTAACTTCATTCAAGCGGGATCGAACAAGTGGACATTATGAAAGTTTGCCCCAAGCGAAACACTCGAAGACACACGGATTGCCCTCGTAAGTGTTGTTAGTCTTGTTGGAGCTTGTTTTGGTCGAATTCACTTTGATGTTAATTTCATACATATCAAGATCGAATAGGTGGATTTTGTGAAAGCTTGCACGGGCGAAACACTCGAAAATGCACGGGTTGCACTCCTCGTGTCGCCGGTCTCATTGGAGCTTGTTTAGCTCGATTTAGCTCTGGTGTTAACTTCATTCAAGCGGGATCGAACAAGTGGACATTATGAAAGTTTGCCCGAAGCGAAACACTCAGAAGACACGGATTGCCCTCGTAAGTGTTGTTAGTCTTGTTGGAGCTTGTTTTGGTCGAATTCGCATTGATGTTAATTTCATACATATCAAGATCGAATAGGTGGATTTTGTGAAAGCTTGCCGGGGCGAAACACTCGAAAATGCACGGGTTGCACTCCTCGTGTCGCCGGTCTCATTGGAGCTTGTTTCGCTCGATTTACGCTCTGGTGTTAACTTCATTCAAAGCGGGATCGAACAAGTGGACATTATGAAAGTTTGCCCCAAGCGAAACACTCAGAAGACACGGATTGCCCTCGTAAGTGTTGTTAGTCTTGTTGGAGCTTGTTTGGTCGAATTCGCTTTGATGTTAATTTCATACATATCAAGATCCGAATAGGTGGATTTTGTGAAAGTTTGCACGGGCGAAACACTCGAAAATGCGGGTTGCACTCCTACGTGTCGCCGGTCTCATTGGAGCTTGTTTCGCTCGATTTCGCTCTGGTGTTAACTTCATTCAAACCGGGATCGAACAAGTGGACTTTATGAAAGTTTGCCCCGAAGCGAAACACTCCGAAGACACCGGATTGCCCTCGTAAGTGTTGTTAGTCTTGTTGGAGCTTGTTTTCGGTCGAATTCGCTTTGATGTTAATTTCATACATATCAAGATCGAATAGGTGGATTTTGTGAAAGCTTGCCGGGGCGAAACACTCGAAAATGCACGGGTTGCACTCCTCGTGTCGCCGGTCTCATTGGAGCTTGTTTAGCTCGATTTAGCTCTGGTGTTAACTTCATTCAAAGCGGGATCGAACAAGTGGACATTATGAAAGTTTGCCCAAGCGAAACACTCGAAGACACCGGATTGCCCTCGTAAGTGTTGTTAGTCTTGTTGGAGCTTGTTTGGTCGAATTCACATTGATGTTAATTTCATACATATCAAGATCCGAATAGGTGGATTTTGTGAAAGCTTGCACGGGCGAAACACTCGAAAATGCACGGGTTGCACTCCTCGTGTCGCCGGTCTCATTGGAGCTTGTTTAGCTCGATTTAGCTCTGGTGTTAACTTCATTCAAGCGGGATCGAACAAGTGGACATTATGAAAGTTTGCCCCAAGCGAAACACTCAGAAGACACCGGATTGCCCTCGTAAGTGTTGTTAGTCTTGTTGGAGCTTGTTTTGGTCGAATTCGCATTGATGTTAATTTCATACATATCAAGATCCGAATAGGTGGATTTTGTGAAAGCTTGCACGGGCGAAACACTCGAAAATGCACGGGTTGCACTCCTCGTGTCGCCGGTCTCATTGGAGCTTGTTTAGCTCGATTTAGCTCTGGTGTTAACTTCATTCAAGCGGGATCGAACAAGTGGACATTATGAAAGTTTGCCCAAGCGAAACACTCAGAAGACACGGATTGCCCTCGTAAGTGTTGTTAGTCTTGTTGGAGCTTGTTTGATCGAATTCGCTTTGATGTTAATTTCATACATATCAAGATCCGAATAGGTGGATTTTGTGAAAGCTTGCACGGGCGAAACACTCGAAAATGCGGGTTGCACTCCTCGTGTCGCGGTCTCATTGGAGCTTGTTTAGCTCGATTTCGCTCTGGTGTTAACTTCATTCAAAGCGGGATCGAACAAGTGGACATTATGAAAGTTTGCCCCAAGCGAAACACTCGAAGACACGGATTGCCCTCGTAAGTGTTGTTAGTCTTGTTGGAGCTTGTTTGGTCGAATTCGCTTTGATGTTAATTTCATACATATCAAGATCCGAATAGGTGGATTTTGTGAAAGCTTGCACGGGGCGAAACACTCGAAAATGCACGGGTTGCACTCCTCGTGTCGCCGGTCTCATTGGAGCTTGTTTAGCTCGATTTCGCTCTGGTGTTAACTTCATTCAAGCGGGATCGAACAAGTGGACATTATGAAAGTTTGCCCAAGCGAAACACTCGAAGACACACGGATTGCCCTCGTAAGTGTTGTTAGTCTTGTTGGAGCTTGTTTGGTCGAATTCGCATTGATGTTAATTTCATACATATCAAGATCGAATAGGTGGATTTTGTGAAAGCTTGCACGGGCGAAACACTCGAAAATGCACGGGTTGCACTCCTCGTGTCATCGGTCTCATTGGAGCTTGTTTACGCTCGATTTCGCTCTGGTGTTAACTTCATTCAAAGCGGGATCGAACAAGTGGACATTATGAAAGTTTGCCCCAAGCGAAACACTCAGAAGACACACGGATTGCCCTCGTAAGTGTTGTTAGTCTTGTTGGAGCTTGTTTTGGTCGAATTCACTTTGATGTTAATTTCATACATATCAAGATCGAATAGGTGGATTTTGTGAAAGCTTTTGCGGGCGAAACACTCGAAAATGCGGGTTGCACTCCTCGTGTCGCCGGTCTCATTGGAGCTTGTTTAGCTCGATTTACGCTCTGGTGTTAACTTCATTCAAACCGGGATCCGAACAAGTGGACATTATGAAAGTTTGCCTAAGCGAAACACTCGAAGACACACGGATTGCCCTCGTAAGTGTTGTTAGTCTTGTTGGAGCTTGTTTGATCGAATTCGCTTTGATGTTAATTTCATACATATCAAGATCGAATAGGTGGATTTTGTGAAAGCTTGCACGGGCGAAACACTCGAAAATGCACGGGTTGCACTCTCGTGTCGCCGGTCTCATTGGAGCTTGTTTACGCTCGATTTCGCTCTGGTGTTAACTTCATTCAAGCGGGATCGAACAAGTGGACATTATGAAAGTTTGCCCCAAGCGAAACACTCGAAGACACACGGATTGCCCTCGTAAGTGTTGTTAGTCTTGTTGGAGCTTGTTTGGTCGAATTCGCTTTGATGTTAATTTCATACATATCAAGATCCGAATAGGTGGATTTTGTGAAAGCTTGCCGAATGAAACACTCGAAAATGCACGGGTTGCACTCCTCGTGTCGCCGGTCTCATTGGAGCTTGTTTAGCTCGATTTAGCTCTGGTGTTAATTTCATTCAAGCGGGATCGAACAAGTGGACTTTATGAAAGTTTGCCCCAAGCGAAACACTCGAAGACACACGGATTGCCCTCGTAAGTGTTGTTAGTCTTGTTGGAGCTTGTTTTGGTCGAATTCGCTTTGATGTTAATTTCATACATATCAAGATCCGAATAGGTGGATTTTGTGAAAGCTTGCCGGAGGCGAAACACTCGAAAATGCACGGGTTGCACTCCTCGTGTCGCCGGTCTCATTGGAGCTTGTTTCGCTCGATTTCGCTCTGGTGTTAACTTCATTCAAACCGGGATCCGAACAAGTGGACATTATGAAAGTTTGCCCCGAAGCGAAACACTCCGAAGACACACCGGATTGCCCTCGTAAGTGTTGTTAGTCTTGTTGGAGCTTGTTTTGGTCGAATTCACTTTGATGTTAATTTCATACATATCAAGATCCGAATAGGTGGATTTTGTGAAAGCTTGCACCGGTGCGAAACACTCCGAAAATGCACGGGTTGCACTCCTCGTGTCGCCGGTCTCATTGGAGCTTGTTTACGCTCGATTTCGCTCTGGTGTTAACTTCATTCAGCCGGGATCGAACAAGTGGACATTATGAAAGTTTGCCCCAAGCGAAACACTCGAAGACACACGGATTGCCCTCGTAAGTGTTGTTAGTCTTGTTGGAGCTTGTTTGATCGAATTCGCTTTGATGTTAATTTCATACATATCAAGATCCGAATAGGTGGATTTTGTGAAAGCTTGCACGGGCGAAACACTCGAAAATGCACGGGTTGCACTCCTCGTGTCGCCGGTCTCATTGGAGCTTGTTTAGCTCGATTTAGCTCTGGTGTTAATTTCATTCAAACGGGATCGAACAAGTGGACATTATGAAAGTTTGCCCCGAAGCGAAACACTCCGAAGACACACCGGATTGCCCTCGTAAGTGTTGTTAGTCTTGTTGGAGCTTGTTTTGGTCGAATTCACTTTGATGTTAATTTCATACATATCAAGATCCGAATAGGTGGATTTTGTGAAAGCTTGCTCGGGCGAAAACACTCGAAAATGCAGGGTTGCACTCCTCGTGTCGCCGGTCTCATTGGAGCTTGTTTCGCTCGATTTCGCTCTGGTGTTAACTTCATTCAAGCGGGATCGAACAAGTGGACTTTATGAAAGTTTGCCCGAAGCGAAACACTCGAAGACACACGGATTGCCCTCGTAAGTGTTGTTAGTCTTGTTGGAGCTTGTTTTGATCGAATTCGCATTGATGTTAATTTCATACATATCAAGATCGAATAGGTGGATTTTGTGAAAGCTTGCCGGGCGAAACACTCGAAAATGCACGGGTTGCACTCCTCGTGTCGCCGGTCTCATTGGAGCTTGTTTAGCTCGATTTCGCTCTGGTGTTAACTTCATTCAAACCGGGATCGAACAAGTGGACATTATGAAAGTTTGCCCAAGCGAAACACTCAGAAGACACACGGATTGCCCTCGTAAGTGTTGTTAGTCTTGTTGGAGCTTGTTTTGGTCGAATTCGCTTTGATGTTAATTTCATACATATCAAGATCCGAATAGGTGGATTTTGTGAAAGCTTGCACGGGCGAAACACTCGAAAATGCGGGTTGCACTCCTCGTGTCGCCGGTCTCATTGGAGCTTGTTTACGCTCGATTTCGCTCTGGTGTTAACTTCATTCAAAGCGGGATCGAACAAGTGGACATTATGAAAGTTTGCCCCAAGCGAAACACTCAGAAGACACTGCGGATTGCCCTCGTAAGTGTTGTTAGTCTTGTTGGAGCTTGTTTGGTCGAATTCGCTTTGATGTTAATTTCATACATATCAAGATCCGAATAGGTGGATTTTGTGAAAGCTTGCCGGGGCGAAACACTCGAAAATGCGGGTTGCACTCCTCGTGTCGCGGTCTCATTGGAGCTTGTTTAGCTCGATTTCGCTCTGGTGTTAACTTCATTCAAACCGGGATCGAACAAGTGGACATTATGAAAGTTTGCCCAAGCGAAACACTCGAAGAAGACACCGGATTGCCCTCGTAAGTGTTGTTAGTCTTGTTGGAGCTTGTTTGGTCGAATTCACTTTGATGTTAATTTCATACATATCAAGATCCGAATAGGTGGATTTTGTGAAAGCTTGCGAGCGAAACACTCGAAAATGCACGGGTTGCACTCCTCGTGTCGCCGGTCTCATTGGAGCTTGTTTAGCTCGATTTCGCTCTGGTGTTAACTTCATTCAAGCGGGATCGAACAAGTGGACATTATGAAAGTTTGCCTAAGCGAAACACTCGAAGACACACGGATTGCCCTCGTAAGTGTTGTTAGTCTTGTTGGAGCTTGTTTGGTCGAATTCGCTTTGATGTTAATTTCATACATATCAAGATCGAATAGGTGGATTTTGTGAAAGCTTGCGGGGCGAAACACTCGAAAATGCACGGGTTGCACTCCTCGTGTCGCCGGTCTCATTGGAGCTTGTTTAGCTCGATTTCGCTCTGGTGTTAACTTCATTCAAACGGGATCGAACAAGTGGACTTTATGAAAGTTTGCCCCAAGCGAAACACTCGAAGACACGGATTGCCCTCGTAAGTGTTGTTAGTCTTGTTGGAGCTTGTTTGGTCGAATTCGCATTGATGTTAATTTCATACATATCAAGATCCGAATAGGTGGATTTTGTGAAAGCTTGCGGGCGAAACACTCGAAAATGCACGGGTTGCACTCCTCGTGTCGCCGGTCTCATTGGAGCTTGTTTACGCTCGATTTAGCTCTGGTGTTAACTTCATTCAAGCGGGATCGAACAAGTGGACATTATGAAAGTTTGCCCAAGCGAAACACTCAGAGACACACGGATTGCCCTCGTAAGTGTTGTTAGTCTTGTTGGAGCTTGTTTGGTCGAATTCGCTTTGATGTTAATTTCATACATATCAAGATCCGAATAGGTGGATTTTGTGAAAGCTTGCGGGGCGAAACACTCGAAAATGCACGGGTTGCACTCCTCGTGTCGCCGGTCTCATTGGAGCTTGTTTAGCTCGATTTACGCTCTGGTGTTAACTTCATTCAAGCGGGATCGAACAAGTGGACTTTATGAAAGTTTGCCCCAAGCGAAACACTCCGAAGACACACGGATTGCCCTCGTAAGTGTTGTTAGTCTTGTTGGAGCTTGTTTGGTCGAATTCGCATTGATGTTAATTTCATACATATCAAGATCCGAATAGGTGGATTTTGTGAAAGCTTGCCGGGCGAAACACTCGAAAATGCAGGGTTGCACTCCTCGTGTCGCCGGTCTCATTGGAGCTTGTTTAGCTCGATTTCGCTCTGGTGTTAACTTCATTCAAAGCGGGATCGAACAAGTGGACATTATGAAAGTTTGCCCCAAGCGAAACACTCGAAGACACACGGATTGCCCTCGTAAGTGTTGTTAGTCTTGTTGGAGCTTGTTTGGTCGAATTCGCTTTGATGTTAATTTCATACATATCAAGATCCGAATAGGTGGATTTTGTGAAAGCTTGCCGGGGCGAAACACTCGAAAATGCACGGGTTGCACTCCTCGTGTCGCCGGTCTCATTGGAGCTTGTTTACGCTCGATTTCGCTCTGGTGTTAACTTCATTCAAACCGGGATCGAACAAGTGGACATTATGAAAGTTTGCCCCAAAGCGAAACACTCGAAGACACACGGATTGCCCTCGTAAGTGTTGTTAGTCTTGTTGGAGCTTGTTTGGTCGAATTCGCTTTGATGTTAATTTCATACATATCAAGATCCGAATAGGTGGATTTTGTGAAAGCTTGCCGGGGCGAAACACTCGAAAATGCACGGGTTGCACTCCTCGTGTCGCCGGTCTCATTGGAGCTTGTTTACGCTCGATTTAGCTCTGGTGTTAACTTCATTCAAGCGGGATCGAACAAGTGGACATTATGAAAGTTTGCCCCAAGCGAAACACTCGAAGACACACGGATTGCCCTCGTAAGTGTTGTTAGTCTTGTTGGAGCTTGTTTGGTCGAATTCGCTTTGATGTTAATTTCATACATATCAAGATCCGAATAGGTGGATTTTGTGAAAGCTTGCACGGGGCGAAACACTCGAAAATGAAAATGCCGGGTTGCACTCCTCGTGTCGCCGGTCTCATTGGAGCTTGTTTAGCTCGATTTAGCTCTGGTGTTAATTTCATTCAAAGCGGGATCGAACAAGTGGACTTTATGAAAGTTTGCCCGAAGCGAAACACTCGAAGACACACGGATTGCCCTCGTAAGTGTTGTTAGTCTTGTTGGAGCTTGTTTTGGTCGAATTCGCATTGATGTTAATTTCATACATATCAAGATCCGAATAGGTGGATTTTGTGAAAGCTTGCACGGGCGAAACACTCGAAAATGCACGGGTTGCACTCCTACGTGTCGCCGGTCTCATTGGAGCTTGTTTTGCTCGATTTAGCTCTGGTGTTAACTTCATTCAAGCGGGATCGAACAAGTGGACATTATGAAAGTTTGCCCGAAGCGAAACACTCGAAGACACACGGATTGCCCTCGTAAGTGTTGTTAGTCTTGTTGGAGCTTGTTTTGGTCGAATTCGCATTGATGTTAATTTCATACATATCAAGATCGAATAGGTGGATTTTGTGAAAGCTTGCACGGGCGAAACACTCGAAAATGCACGGGTTGCACTCCTCGTGTCGCGGTCTCATTGGAGCTTGTTTAGCTCGATTTAGCTCTGGTGTTAACTTCATTCAAACCGGGATCGAACAAGTGGACATTATGAAAGTTTGCCCGAAGCGAAACACTCAGAAGACACACGGATTGCCCTCGTAAGTGTTGTTAGTCTTGTTGGAGCTTGTTTTGGTCGAATTCGCATTGATGTTAATTTCATACATATCAAGATCCGAATAGGTGGATTTTGTGAAAGCTTGCGGAATGAAACACTCGAAAATGCACGGGTTGCACTCCTCGTGTCGCCGGTCTCATTGGAGCTTGTTTACGCTCGATTTACGCTCTGGTGTTAATTTCATTCAAGCGGGATCGAACAAGTGGACATTATGAAAGTTTGCCCAAGCGAAACACTCGAAGACACGGATTGCCCTCGTAAGTGTTGTTAGTCTTGTTGGAGCTTGTTTTGGTCGAATTCACTTTGATGTTAATTTCATACATATCAAGATCGAATAGGTGGATTTTGTGAAAGCTTGCGGGCGAAACACTCGAAAATGCGGGTTGCACTCCTCGTGTCGCGGTCTCATTGGAGCTTGTTTAGCTCGATTTACGCTCTGGTGTTAACTTCATTCAAAGCGGGATCGAACAAGTGGACATTATGAAAGTTTGCCCCAAGCGAAACACTCAGAAGACACACGGATTGCCCTCGTAAGTGTTGTTAGTCTTGTTGGAGCTTGTTTGGTCGAATTCGCATTGATGTTAATTTCATACATATCAAGATCCGAATAGGTGGATTTTGTGAAAGCTTGCCGGGTGAAACACTCGAAAATGCAGGTTGCACTCCTCGTGTCGCCGGTCTCATTGGAGCTTGTTTAGCTCGATTTAGCTCTGGTGTTAACTTCATTCAAAGCGGGATCGAACAAGTGGACATTATGAAAGTTTGCCCCAAGCGAAACACTCAGAAGACACCGGATTGCCCTCGTAAGTGTTGTTAGTCTTGTTGGAGCTTGTTTGGTCGAATTCGCTTTGATGTTAATTTCATACATATCAAGATCCGAATAGGTGGATTTTGTGAAAGCTTGCACGGGCGAAACACTCGAAAATGCACGGGTTGCACTCCTCGTGTCGCCGGTCTCATTGGAGCTTGTTTCGCTCGATTTAGCTCTGGTGTTAATTTCATTCAAAGCGGGATCGAACAAGTGGACATTATGAAAGTTTGCCCCAAGCGAAACACTCGAAGACACACGGATTGCCCTCGTAAGTGTTGTTAGTCTTGTTGGAGCTTGTTTGGTTGAATTCGCTTTGATGTTAATTTCATACATATCAAGATCGAATAGGTGGATTTTGTGAAAGTTTTGCCGGGGCGAAACACTCGAAAATGCACGGGTTGCACTCCTCGTGTCGCCGGTCTCATTGGAGCTTGTTTACGCTCGATTTAGCTCTGGTGTTAATTTCATTCAAACCGGGATCGAACAAGTGGACATTATGAAAGTTTGCCCCAAGCGAAACACTCCGAAGACACACGGATTGCCCTCGTAAGTGTTGTTAGTCTTGTTGGAGCTTGTTTGGTCGAATTCGCATTGATGTTAATTTCATACATATCAAGATCGAATAGGTGGATTTTGTGAAAGCTTGCACGGGCGAAACACTCGAAAATGCACGGGTTGCACTCCTCGTGTCGCGGTCTCATTGGAGCTTGTTTAGCTCGATTTAGCTCTGGTGTTAACTTCATTCAAAGCGGGATCGAACAAGTGGACTTTATGAAAGTTTGCCCGAAGCGAAACACTCGAAGACACACGGATTGCCCTCGTAAGTGTTGTTAGTCTTGTTGGAGCTTGTTTTGGTCGAATTTGCATTGATGTTAATTTCATACATATCAAGATCGAATAGGTGGATTTTGTGAAAGCTTGCGGGCGAAACACTCGAAAATGCGGGTTGCACTCCTCGTGTCGCGGTCTCATTGGAGCTTGTTTAGCTCGATTTAGCTCTGGTGTTAACTTCATTCAAAGCGGGATCGAACAAGTGGACATTATGAAAGTTTGCCCAAGCGAAACACTCAGAAGACACACCGGATTGCCCTCGTAAGTGTTGTTAGTCTTGTTGGAGCTTGTTTGTCGAATTCACATTGATGTTAATTTCATACATATCAAGATCCGAATAGGTGGATTTTGTGAAAGCTTGCACGGGCGAAACACTCGAAAATGCACGGGTTGCACTCCTCGTGTCGCCGGTCTCATTGGAGCTTGTTTTGCTCGATTTAGCTCTGGTGTTAACTTCATTCAAACGGGATCGAACAAGTGGACTTTATGAAAGTTTGCCCCAAGCGAAACACTCAGAAGACACGGATTGCCCTCGTAAGTGTTGTTAGTCTTGTTGGAGCTTGTTTTGGTCGAATTCGCATTGATGTTAATTTCATACATATCAAGATCCGAATAGGTGGATTTTGTGAAAGCTTGCACGGGCGAAACACTCGAAAATGCACTGGGTTGCACTCCTACGTGTCGCCGGTCTCATTGGAGCTTGTTTTGCTCGATTTCGCTCTGGTGTTAACTTCATTCAAACCGGGATCCGAACAAGTGGACATTATGAAAGTTTGCCCCGAAGCGAAACACTCCGAAGACACCGGATTGCCCTCGTAAGTGTTGTTAGTCTTGTTGGAGCTTGTTTCGGTCGAATTCGCATTGATGTTAATTTCATACATATCAAGATCCGAATAGGTGGATTTTGTGAAAGCTTGCCGGGCGAAACACTCGAAAATGCACGGGTTGCACTCCTCGTGTCGCGGTCTCATTGGAGCTTGTTTAGCTCGATTTCGCTCTGGTGTTAACTTCATTCAAGCGGGATCCGAACAAGTGGACATTATGAAAGTTTGCCCCAAAGCGAAACACTCAGAAGACACGGATTGCCCTCGTAAGTGTTGTTAGTCTTGTTGGAGCTTGTTTTGGTCGAATTCGCATTGATGTTAATTTCATACATATCAAGATCGAATAGGTGGATTTTGTGAAAGCTTGCGGAGTGAAACACTCGAAAATGCACGGGTTGCACTCCTCGTGTCGCCGGTCTCATTGGAGCTTGTTTAGCTCGATTTCGCTCTGGTGTTAACTTCATTCAAGCGGGATCGAACAAGTGGACATTATGAAAGTTTGCCCAAAGCGAAACACTCAGAAGACACACGGATTGCCCTCGTAAGTGTTGTTAGTCTTGTTGGAGCTTGTTTGGTCGAATTCGCTTTGATGTTAATTTCATACATATCAAGATCCGAATAGGTGGATTTTGTGAAAGCTTGCACGGGCGAAACACTCGAAAATGCAGGGTTGCACTCCTCGTGTCGCCGGTCTCATTGGAGCTTGTTTACGCTCGATTTAGCTCTGGTGTTAACTTCATTCAAGCGGGATCGAACAAGTGGACATTATGAAAGTTTGCCCGAAGCGAAACACTCGAAGACACACGGATTGCCCTCGTAAGTGTTGTTAGTCTTGTTGGAGCTTGTTTTGGTCGAATTCGCATTGATGTTAATTTCATACATATCAAGATCCGAATAGGTGGATTTTGTGAAACTTTGCCGGGGCGAAACACTCGAAAATGCCGGGTTGCACTCCTCGTGTCGCCGGTCTCATTGGAGCTTGTTTACGCTCGATTTAGCTCTGGTGTTAACTTCATTCAAAGCGGGATCGAACAAGTGGACATTATGAAAGTTTGCCCGGCGAAACACTCAGAAGACACGGATTGCCCTCGTAAGTGTTGTTAGTCTTGTTGGAGCTTGTTTTGGTCGAATTCGCATTGATGTTAATTTCATACATATCAAGATCCGAATAGGTGGATTTTGTGAAAGCTTGCACGGGCGAAACACTCGAAAATGCACGGGTTGCACTCCTCGTGTCGCCGGTCTCATTGGAGCTTGTTTAGCTCGATTTAGCTCTGGTGTTAACTTCATTCAAGCGGGATCGAACAAGTGGACATTATGAAAGTTTGCCCCAAAGCGAAACACTCGAAGACACACGGATTGCCCTCGTAAGTGTTGTTAGTCTTGTTGGAGCTTGTTTGGTCGAATTCACTTTGATGTTAATTTCATACATATCAAGATCCGAATAGGTGGATTTTGTGAAAGCTTGCATGCGGGGCGAAACACTCGAAAATGCGGGTTGCACTCCTCGTGTCGCCGGTCTCATTGGAGCTTGTTTTTGCTCGATTTAGCTCTGGTGTTAATTTCATTCAAAGCGGGATCGAACAAGTGGACTTTATGAAAGTTTGCCCAAAGCGAAACACTCAGAAGACACGGATTGCCCTCGTAAGTGTTGTTAGTCTTGTTGGAGCTTGTTTTGGTCGAATTCGCATTGATGTTAATTTCATACATATCAAGATCGAATAGGTGGATTTTGTGAAAGCTTGCACGGGCGAAACACTCGAAAATGCGGGTTGCACTCCTCGTGTCGCCGGTCTCATTGGAGCTTGTTTACGCTCGATTTCGCTCTGGTGTTAACTTCATTCAAGCGGGATCGAACAAGTGGACATTATGAAAGTTTGCCCCAAAGCGAAACACTCGAAGACACCGGATTGCCCTCGTAAGTGTTGTTAGTCTTGTTGGAGCTTGTTTTGGTCGAATTCGCATTGATGTTAATTTCATACATATCAAGATCCGAATAGGTGGATTTTGTGAAAGCTTGCCGAGGCGAAACACTCGAAAATGCACGGGTTGCACTCCTCGTGTCGCCGGTCTCATTGGAGCTTGTTTACGCTCGATTTAGCTCTGGTGTTAACTTCATTCAAACGGGATCGAACAAGTGGACATTATGAAAGTTTGCCCCAAGCGAAACACTCGAAGACACACGGATTGCCCTCGTAAGTGTTGTTAGTCTTGTTGGAGCTTGTTTGGTCGAATTCGCTTTGATGTTAATTTCATACATATCAAGATCCGAATAGGTGGATTTTGTGAAAGCTTGCACGGAGGCGAAACACTCGAAAATGCACGGGTTGCACTCCTCGTGTCGCCGGTCTCATTGGATCTTGTTTTGCTCGATTTCGCTCTGGTGTTAATTTCATTCAAACGGGATCGAACAAGTGGACTTTATGAAAGTTTGCCCAAGCGAAACACTCGAAGACACCGGATTGCCCTCGTAAGTGTTGTTAGTCTTGTTGGAGCTTGTTTGGTCGAATTCGCATTGATGTTAATTTCATACATATCAAGATCGAATAGGTGGATTTTGTGAAAGCTTGCACGGAAGGCGAAACACTCGAAAATGCGGGTTGCACTCCTCGTGTCGCCGGTCTCATTGGAGCTTGTTTCGCTCGATTTCGCTCTGGTGTTAATTTCATTCAAACCGGGATCGAACAAGTGGACATTATGAAAGTTTGCCCGAAGCGAAACACTCGAAGACACACGGATTGCCCTCGTAAGTGTTGTTAGTCTTGTTGGAGCTTGTTTTGGTCGAATTCGCTTTGATGTTAATTTCATACATATCAAGATCCGAATAGGTGGATTTTGTGAAAGCTTGCACGGGCGAAACACTCGAAAATGCCGGGTTGCACTCCTCGTGTCGCCGGTCTCATTGGAGCTTGTTTAGCTCGATTTCGCTCTGGTGTTAACTTCATTCAAACCGGGATCGAACAAGTGGACATTATGAAAGTTTGCCCGAAGCGAAACACTCGAAGACACACGGATTGCCCTCGTAAGTGTTGTTAGTCTTGTTGGAGCTTGTTTGGTCGAATTCACTTTGATGTTAATTTCATACATATCAAGATCGAATAGGTGGATTTTGTGAAAGCTTTGCACAAGTGGACATTATGAAAGTTTGGGCGAAACACTCGAAAATGCACCTCGGGTTGCACTCCTCGTGTCGCCGGTCTCATTGGAGCTTGTTTAGCTCGATTTAGCTCTGGTGTTAACTTCATTCAAGCGGGATCGAACAAGTGGACATTATGAAAGTTTGCCCCAAGCGAAACACTGAGAAGACACGGATTGCCCTCGTAAGTGTTGTTAGTCTTGTTGGAGCTTGTTTGGTCGAATTCGCATATATATTGATGTTAATTTCATACATATCAAGATCGAATAGGTGGATTTTGTGAAAGCTAACTTATCTCCTAAGCTTTCAAGCGGGTGGTCATACACAGCAGAGTGCAGGAGTCAGGTTATGTCTGTTTGAAGTACAGCTGCTCCTGGATGGCCGAACCGGACTCAGAGACAATTCCGTTAGATTGTTCTGTAGTTTCCAGACGATTCAAGATGAATTTGGCAGTGGGGCTAGATCCTTTGGAAAGCTTATCTCCTAAGCTTTCAAGCGGGTGGTAAATGCGCTGAAAAGCGGAGTCAGGAGTCCATGTTATGTCCATTTGAAGTACTGCTGCTCCTGGATGGCCGAACCGGACTCGGAGACGAATTCCCGTTAGATTTTTCTGTGGTTTGCCGACGTTTCCGGACGGAATTTGACCATTGGACTGGATCCATTTGAAAGGTTATCTCGATACCTTTCAAGCAGTGGTCGAACGTCGAAAGCGGAGTTTGGATGTGGCCGTGGCGTCCGTTTGAAGTGCTGCTGCTCCTGGATGGCCGAACTGGAATTGGAGACGAACTGAGCTTGATGTTGGGCTTTCCTTGGTGCGTGGGCTGTCCTTGGTGGATGTTATTGACGTGCTGGCCCAGCAAAGGTGGGTGGAAAGACCTTGCTTCGGATTAAGCCCTCGCGTCGTGAAGCGAAATAGCGGCAAACAGCTGACGATCGGGGGCGAAGCGCGGTCGTGGGGAAGAAGGACCAGCAGTTGTATCCTTGGTTGGGATGTCCTCATCATCCTCCCTTCTTGAATTGGAGTCGCCTCGACTCCTTCTCATTCTCTGCAAAAGGTTAGTGACAACAGAGACACAAAAGCAGATGATGGTTGCAAACTTTTGGTGATGTCATCAATATATTGTGGCATTGGCAATAACAAAACTACCCTTTTAATTTACGATCAGATTTTTCACTTGTTGCTTTAGGTAGATTTAGCTCATTAGCTACACTCTTCTTTTTAGTATCATTACTTTTCGTGCTCTCTTTTTTGCATGTTGTGCAGCAACCTTACGTAATTGAGATGGGGTCATTGGTTCCAAAATTATTTTCTTTCCTCAAACATGAAAGTGTACTGATTGGTCCTACCATGATGTGTGGCATCTATATCATATATCCATGGTCTACCCAACAAAAGAACAAGCATCCATGGGTACAACATACATAAACAACATGATCATGATATGAACCGATAGAAATAGGGATTTGAGCGGTTTTGTTACTGAACCTTACCATTAGAATTGAGCCACTCAATCTCGTATGGTTGTTGTAAGCGGACTTATGGCCAAACCAAACTTCTCGACCATATCCACACTAGTAAGGTTGTTGCAACTTCTACCATCAATAATAACATGCCTTTGCTCGTTAGTTGACTACAAACTTTGTTTGGAAGATGGTATAAGCGTTGATTTTGATCATCACGTGTGGGCTGCATGCAATACTCTTGTGACAACAAGAGCTGGATATTTCTCGGATCTTTGCGGGCGTGATAATCTCTTCTTCTTGTTCTGCGGTGTTAGTGGCAACAAGAGCATATTCATTTTCATCAATGTCACTAGCACTAGTGTACTCACCATTTTCTCGATTATTAGAAATGCGTTGATTAGGGCGGTCTGCATCCGTGCCCCATTCCTTTACATCGAAAGCATTGTGTTTCCTTGTTAAATAGGGGAAGCAAGCGAGGATGCACTCTTGGCGGAGTGCTTGAAGTGTGGTTGACTGTTTGCCTCCAAGATCGTGATGGTGTCAAGAAGTAGTGGGAAGCGGCGGGTGTAAGTACCGTCCGAAATGGGAGATGATGCCTTGGTATGGCTGGACCGACTTGGATGTGGAAGAGCCTCCAAAATTACCTCGCGTTGTCGATCGTCGACCTGCACTTCCCTTTCTGCTTTCAAAGCAAGATGATACAAGCAGCGATAAATTGTATTCTTTATAATCAAGTATGTCTTGTATCTCTCGGTTAAGCCACCCAAAAACCTAGCCATTTTGCATCTTCACCCTCTTCTAACCCACAGTAACATGCCAATTTGCAATTCTTGATAATATTCCTCAACCGTTTTATCACCTTGATTAAAAGCGCTGCATTTTATTCAATAAGTCACGAACATAGTATGTAGGAACAAATCTAGCCCTCATGACATGCTTCAACCCATCCCAAGTTGTAGGTACATCACGGTTGGCTCTACAAAGTTCTTTCCACCAAATAGATGCAAAACCGATAAATTCACTAGTGGCGGCGTGAACCCTTCTCTTCGAGAGAAGTCATAGCAAGAAAATTTTGATCTACCGCCAACTCCCAATCTAGGTAAGCATCGGGATTATAAGCACCATCAAAAGAAGCATAGTAAATTTCATTTTGCCATGGAATCATCATGTTCTTCCCTTTGTTGATTTCTAGCCATACCTTGCTGTTATTGCGGAGTCGGCGATGAGGGCGGTCGTTGTTCACATGTTCCTGTAGTAGATCCTCGATTGTAAGGTGGCGTGGTTGTTCTCCTCTTGATCCACCCGTGTAAAGGAAGCGAGGTGGAGCACGTTGCGTTATTAAAAGCATGACCAGCGACACCATTGTTGGGGCAGCACCTTGAAGAAGTTGTGCTAGGTGTGCTTGAAGCTCGATGAGGGGTGCCAATTAAGCAGATCGCATCAAGAGTGTTACGAGTTTGCATCTCATGCTGATGGTGCATCCTTTGAAATAGGTGACCAGCAGTTCGTTCTTTGGGGTGAGGGTCCTCACGTTCATTTCACTGAAGCGTTACTCCCATGATTGCTTGGAATACATGCCATGGTTAGTAGAAACAAAAGAAACTCCACCTGCAGATATGTAGCTCCTATGAACTACTAGGTTTTATGTAAGTGGCAAGCCTCACTGCGCTCAAACTTCTACCAAGTTCTTACAAGTCCTCGATGTGGCAAGCGATTGCAAATTCACGAACACTGTGTGGTAAGAAGATGGTGGAGTTTGGATGAGCAATAATATGTAGCAAAGGAGGAACTAGTACCCTTGATCAAAAGTAAGGTGAAAAGTCGTTCAAAATCGATTTACAATGGCATGCTAGAGGCAGCGAGAGCCTAATCACGAGACTTAGTCCACAGAACAAAGATGAGCGTCCTTGAACAAACAAGATAAATATTGGCTAGGATCCTCAATATCACGGCACCTAAATGATAAAGCTCCTTTTGTTCTCCTTTGCTCACAGAATTTCTTCTCTTTTCTTCTTCTTTTTTCTTTTCACTGTGTGGCTCTTTTGTTGCCCTGGCCTCTTTTTATTTTGTTCTCCTTTGCTCACAGAATTTCTTCTTCTTTTTTTTCAAATTGGATCAAAATCAGCCTAACAAAAGATTGCAACTTTTCTCACTGTTAAAGGCCGAATTTGGAAATATCTATATTGTCAAAGACAAAGTCGGATCTGATAGGAAATTTCGTGATCTTTCGAACGAGTCAAGAACGTCCAAATCCGAGTTCGTATGCAGAAGTTATGACTGTTTTACTGCAGCAGTCACAAAATTGCACTTGAGAACAATTGGAGTAGGTTTTGGAGTTTCTTTTTGGGCTTGGCTGAGTTGGGGAAGTGGGGGGCTGCAGCGCTTGTTGTTAGCGAAGATGAGAGATGGTGGCAGCGGCACAAAGGAAGACACGATGAGCGAAAAACTGCTTTGTGACAATTCGTGAAGCAGAACTTCGAAACTCTAAAGTAACTAGACTCTAAAACCAGCAATGACCACGATTATGCATTGACGATTCAACAAACCAAGAACAAGTAGTAAAGTTAGGGCACAAATTGGCTCGGATAGAAAACCAATCTACTAATTTTTTGTGGTTCTTTTCGGACTCTAGTTGAAAAAAATCAGAATTGAGGAAATCTCACCGAGCAACCTTGAGCTCGATACCACTTGATGGGGACAGGTGATCCCGATCTTTCGGTGAGATGATGATCGTCGATTTGGGGTCTTGATGGCACGAATCAAGGGCTTCCTACCAGCAGGTGGGAGCTTCACAATGTAATGCCAATCCACAGATACAAGATCCAAGCGATCAATTATTCCTGCAACAAATCGAGAACCATAAAGAACAAAGCATGAAGCAATCTGAATAGATAGTATTGAAATTCATGAAATAAGTTGAGGTTACATTTCTCGGCTCAAAGGCGGTCTAGTAAACACTGCGAAAACACGAGGAGGGGCTTGCACAGGGTCTACCAAACACAACAAAACCTAAGCATAAAAAAACGGTGATAGCCACATATATATAAGCGGCCAGGGAGGTGTAGGGCAGCCAAAACAGCGGTGGCCACCAAAACCCTAAGATACATGGGCCATAGGCTAAAGGAAGGTGACGCAACACACAGTAATTCTGTCGTAACCTTGTCCGTGATTTCTCATGCTTCAGGATGAATTTGGAAGGGGCTAGATCCATTGAAAGCTTATCTCCTAAGCTTTGAAGCGGGTAGTCATACAAAGCAGATCCGGGGTACAAGTTATGTCCGTTTGAAGTACAGCTGCTCCTGGATGGCCGAACCGGACTCGGAGATGAATTCCGTTAGATTGTTCTGTAGTTTCCTGACGCTTCAGGATGAATTTGGTAGTGGGGCTAGATCCATTGGAAAGCTTATCTCCTAAGCTTTCAAGCGGGTGATCGTCGCTGAAAAGCGGAGTCCGGGGAGTCCAAGTATGTCCGTTTGAAGTACTGCTGCTCCTGGATGGCCGAACGGACTCGGAGACGAATTCCCGTTAGATTTTTCTGTGGTTTGCCGACGTTTCCGGACGAATTTGACCATTGGACTGGATCCATTTGAAAGGTTATCTCGATACCTTTCAAGCAGTGGTCGAAAACGTCAGCGGAGTTTGGATGTGGCCGTGGCGTCCGTTTGAAGTCCTGCTGCTCCTGGATGGCCGAACTGGAATTGCAGACAGGCTGGAAGCTTGATGTTGGGCTTTCCTTGGTGCGTGGGCTGTCCTTGGTGGATGTTATTGACGTGCTGGCCCAGCAAAGGTGGGTGGAAAGACCTTATACGGATTAAGCCCTCAGCGTCGTAAAGCGAAATAGA
>JAYEVE010001188.1:0-27549 GCA_036346375.1 Guadua angustifolia
CGATCAGAAAACGAACGGCAGACAATGGTGATGATACGGAGCGTTCGTTTTCTCGTCGGACAGCTTATACGAGTATGAGGGATCAAGAGCATTATTTTCTGATTAGATATGTTATCGTGTCTTCTACTGTACATCAGTCTTCTGCAAATGATACGTCCGTCCGTGTCATATGATATATTTTCGGTATGTATTGTGGTGTGTTGTAAATGAAGGAAATTTTGGAATCTGATACAAATTACGGGCCGTAATTACAAATCGATACAACAATGTTTGCGTATTTACAAAAACCTAATCATACCCGGAATCTGAAAATCCGTTTCGCATACGGAAAATCAAATTCCGGCAAACCAATAACCGGAAAATCAAATTCCGGGTATGGGGCCCACCCATACCGGAATTTCAAATTCGACTATGCTATTACGGAATTTGAAATTCGGGTATGAAGTGGAACCCCATACCGGAATTTGATTTTTCGTTCGAACCAATCTGACGCTGGCGTATAAAAATAAAAAAGGACCGTAACGACGTCAAAAATTTTGAAATTTTTATGGAGATTCCTGATAAATCAGTGATATTACCATAAAATTTCAAATGATTTTAAGATCTGACGAATTTTTAAAATTCAAACAATACAACTGTCCACGATAAAATTTGGCAAACAAGTTTGAACCGAATGAAAGATGAAACAAACCACGTTAGAAAATTTTAAAATTTTGTCCATGGTTATGATGATGCATCACTAATGTTCCTATAAAACTTTCATATAATGATCAAGTTCTATGAATTTTTGAAGCTATGCGAATTTTTAAAATTTGTAAATCTTGTCGAATATGGTAGAAAAATGATGGGGAAAAAAGCAGGCGGCCCTCATAGCGTGGCATAACACTTCAGTGCGGCGAGATGGTCGGACGTTGGCGGCATTTTGTTACCAAAATCGGAAAAAGGCACTCGCGAGCCGCAAGCAGCAGATGTCGTGGCCACTTAGGGTTTCGTAGCCATGGTGAGTGGACATGGTCCAAAAATCTGAAAAAAAAATGAAGGCGGACCTCGCAATGCGGAGCTACCACTTACGTATGGTGAGATAATGGGGACGTTGCCTCGGCAATTTGTTGCGAAAATCGGAAAAAGCACTTGCGGCCACGAAACCATGGAAACTTTTACGACGTCGAAAAATTTTGACACTCTTTATGGAGGTTCACGATATATCGGTGATATTACCATAAAAATTTCAAATTATTTTAAGATATGAGAATTTTTAAAATTCAAACAATACATATATAAGGGCACATACACGAAAGTTCGGTGATAAAATAAGCAATAGATTAGATGATATTACAAGGGCATTACAACGGTGACGAACTACCTACTTGAAAAGCATTGCGTCATGGTGGAACAAATGATCGTTCACCTATCTGGGTACAATCGAATGATGTCATACATTTTACGCATATTACGACCGTTCTAGTATTGCGACCGGTCATCGGACACCGCTCAATCCCTACTATGAAAGAACTCCATGGGGTTCATTTGTTCTCCCGGTATCGCCGATTGGGTGGCCTATGCCGTGCGTCTCGGTGTATAAGACTTAAATTTTGGTTGTTGTTTATGTGGATTCTGCCTCCCATATGGGCATTTCATCCCGTTCGCGGCGTCCCTATGTTAATACCACGGGTTCCCGGATAGTCTGCATAGCGAGTCAAGGATTTGATGCGTGTGCGGACCTCGATTATTTCTTCCCCTTGTCCCTTCTTCGAGAAGAGACCCTCTGCACCTGCTGTGTTGGCGTTAGGCGAAACATGCGGAGCTTTCTCTGTTCGGCTCACACTCCACTATATGGTGCGAGGAGCTTTGTGTTGGGCTTATCCTTGAACAACAGGAGCGTGCCTGCGATCAATCTGTATGCCGCCTTGGTGCTTGCATAACACCGTAGGCGTACTCGGGTTTGGCTTTTACGGGCGGTAGTGGCACCACGGAGAGGTTGCTCCCCAGTTATCCCATGCGAGTTGCTGAGATGTGGGTGAAATGCGTCTCTCGGTCCACCGGTTGGAGTACCACCACCGTTCATCCTCGGCCAAGGGGCAGCCGGTAGAATCGCCGATGCGCTAGATCACCGTGGCGGTATCAACCTTGCCTCAAGGCCATGTCATAAGCGTCGGGGCTTTGGTACAGCCTGGAGGAGGTTCCTCCGTTGACTTGAATGTCCTTTTGAACTCCTGTGTGCGATGGTGGTTTAGCACTACTACTTTGTGAGTTTAACATGAGTATGTCGCATGAAACTCACCGTCGGTTGGCCCTTGCACCGCGCCCTAAGCTCTGATCGATCTAGAAAAGGTACATATCTGGCGGCCTCTCCCAGGGTGAAGTTCTCGGCGAAGCGGGTTTGGCGTCGTGGCGGTTGTAGAAATTAAGTAGTCGCGTCGTTCGGCCCGTCGATCCATTGGAAGAAGCAACACGGTCCTTGTCACGAGAAAAGAAAAGAACGAAGCATGAGATAGTAGTGTTACCTGTGTTGTGTGGACACGGATGGGTTTACCTTGTAGAGTGTGCGAACCAGTGATGATGAGTGTGTGGTGGCCGTGTCTCCATGGGTAGATGCATCATCTTCGCCGTAGAGTTGCGATCGCATTTGGGTGAGAGCAACTCCGGCGTGAGCTGAAGCGTCGGCGCAACTCCCATCCGGATATTGAGGCGGGATGACTTACGCTTCTTTGAAGAGGCGGTGATGAAACGACATTGTGCCCTAATTTGTGTAGATTCGGTGGCGTTTATTCTTTGGTTTGGTGTGTTGGATGTCTACCCCTCGGACTGTTTTATAGTGGTGGTGAGGGTTACTCCACTAACTTCTGACCTTGTCCATTTTCTTGGCTGGCATCCTCTGTGAAAAATTTACGACGTGTCACCCATCATCAAAATTGCACGACACATGCGCCGTGAGATTCCGCCACCACCATCCAAATTACTTGCATGCGGCTTTGATGATGTGTGACCAGTCATGCGGCTTTGATGATGTGTAGTGCGCGTCCCCCTCTAAACGAGGGCGTCCCGGCCCCCACCCGATCCACCTCGGCGACACGTGTCCCCTTTGCAGGGGCGTGGCGAGCCCCGCGGCCTGACGAGGGCGTCCCGGGCCCCGCCCGATCCACCTCGGCGAGACGCGTGTCCCCTTTACAGGGGCGTGGCGAGCCCCGCGCCTGACGAACGAGGGCGTCCCGGGCCCCCGCGATCCACCTCGGCGGGCACGTGTCCCCCTTTGCAGGGGCGTGGCGGAGCCCAGCAAGCCTGACGAGGGCGTCCCGGGCCCCGCCCGATCCACCTCGGCGGGCACGTGTCCCCCTTTACAGGGGCGTGGCGAGCCCCGCGGCATGAGCGAGGATGTCCCGGGCCCCGCCCGATCCACCTCTAGCGGACGCGTGTCGCCCTTCTACGAGGGCGTGGCGGGCCCCCGCAGCATGAATGAGGACGTCCCCAGGGCCCCCGCCCGATCCACCTCTGACCGGCACGTGTCGCCCTTTACACGGGGACTTGTCACTTTCTAAGAAAAATTTGCATGACTTGTCACCCATCATCAAAGCCGCACGACACATCACACCTTTGTCGGCTGAGATGGGTAGTCTTTGTAATAAGCTTGGTGGTCTGCGAGTTTTGTCGAATCATTTTGAGAAAACTGAAAGTAGCCTTCTTTCACATCGCATTTCGAAAGGTTTGGGGTGCCGTCGTCTATTGTTCCACTATGAGAAAGTGTGCGAACGAACAGACATGGGTGATTTGACATTAACTGCGAGCTACAATTAAAAATGTCGGCGACTTAAGAGAAGTGGCATCAACTGTATTCTGAAGATGACAACACATGAGTGATTTGACAAGACTAGTAGATGCAATAAATTAAGAAAGACAACCGGAGAAAGTGGCATCGATTTATTTCAAATTTGGCAACACAAGAGTGATTTGACATGATGGGGCGAAGAACATTTCACACATAATCAAAGCCAAATGACTACATCTTGGGTGGATTGGGGCACCTCCTCGATCGTGCCGGGTTGTTTACATAATTTGCATTTTCATAAACCGTCCACCGCATCGGTAGCGTCCATGTCACCTTGCAATCTGGTGCCCTTGGCCTCCCATGTTGTGTCGTCTAGTCGCGGGATATGGTTTCGAGTTGGGCCTTCCATAATCTTGTAGTTCGCTCCGTTGTGAGCGAACTCATCTTAGGGCGCCATGTGTTCTTCAAAGCATCTTGCGTGTAGTAAGCGAGATGAACTGTGATGCATCGTTCCCACCCATGTCGCGACATCTGGCGGCGAGCACATGGGAGCGGAATGTGTTGAAACTTGACTTGTTGCGTGCCGTCACTTGCTCGCCCCTAGGCGACATTGTTATGCGGTGTCCCGCGAGATACCGGATGCATGTCTGCGCTTGCACATGACCTCAAATTTATTCGTCCCGGTCATAAATCCTTGTGCGGTGGAAGTCGCCTTCTTCCTTCTCTCGCGAGCATCTTCTCCACTCTCGGTGCGTCTGTGATGGCGCATGCCTCGGCCACGTTACGCGATCTCGGAAATAATCAGCCACGGTAGAATGTGAGCTCAATGATTGAACACAACGGAAGAAGCGCGCACACCCTTGATGCGTTGTTGAGCGCCTCCGCTATGTTCGTTGTCATCACGTTGTACCTATGATGGTGTCTGTCGACCGTATGGAAATGAATACAAGAAGGTGAGATGATTTGTGTTAAGTTATGGTTCGTCCATACCTCGCTCCGTTAGGTAATAGGAGTGGCGCCACCGCTCATTGGTTTCCCGCGATCCTTTGGTGAAGGTGGGCGAGTCAGAAACCGGTCGGCCTCCCACCATTCTTGACGGAGTTCTTTGCTCTGGGATTAGTCGTCCTCCATCATCTTCTGTGGTCTCGTGTAGGCTGCGTCCATATCGCGTTGAACTTGTGTGTTTGGTTACTGCGAGCACATAGCTTTGAATCTCTTGACCGGGGCCTTGTTCTTGTACCTTGTGTATGAGTTCGCACAAGGTGGCGCATGCACCATCTTCTCTCGACATCGGGCGGCTAGTCTCGGAGGATGTCTTTGTCGTGCATGACATCCAACAGCGGAGGATGCCTTTGTTCTGTCGAGACAACGATCTGTATTTGTCGGTACCAAACGACCCGGCTCTTGAGTAGAGTCGGGAACCACAACCAAGCTGTCATTGTTCTCGCTCTCGGAGAGTTAACGCATATGGGAGGATTTGGTTATTTGCATCGGCCGAGTGCGTCGGTCGGCGTCGTGGAACTTTCCACTAAGGAATGTCCCGCCCACGCATATGGTGGTCTACAATACAAAGCCGATGCATTGACCGAATGACGAGAATATCCTTATGAAGTACGGTCGCCGGTGATGGACCCATCTTCTAGTATGATGGGCTCATCGCCCGCTTCTTGACCCAGTGCGGGTTAAATCATGGCGATCTTCGCGACAACCTAGGGGCATAGTTGAAAGACTCCTCGAATCCCGAACAACATCTTCAATGCCTTACCTTCGCTCTCCATGCCGTATGATCGTGATGACCATCCAGTTCTAGTCTGGACCTCCTCAATAATTTTACGGGAAGTCATCCTATGTCCGTTCAACAATGGTCACGAGGTGAGCTATGAACCTCGCGTCCACAAGTCGGTTCATGTTCCTTATGGACTCCTCCGTGCACGTATGAGGCCTATTTCTACTTATGACAAAGTAGTCCTCGTGCTTGGAGTGCATGAAGACAATCAGGAACCGTGCACCTCACCTCATCGAGGAGGGCTCCACGGAGGAGGCAGTGTGCTCCCGTCTTGTCGTGGCGGCATAATTGCTAAGAAAGTGAATGGCCTCCGCCTTATTACGGAAGCGTTGGCGGTTTGGACATCGTTAAGGAGTACCCAATGCGGATATATTCTTGTAATCCGTGAGGTACAATCCAATGACCGATGTACTGAAGTATTGTATAGCGGTGTTGGGTCATCATTGTCGCCGCTTCTTCATCCCGCTTCGCCGTCTTCATCATCCATGCATTCCCCATCCACCTCCGCCGCCTCGGCTTCTTCTTCGCCTCCCGATGCCCCTCCTCTACAATTGATGGTTGGGTGGTGCATGTGATATGTCATGTTCTCTTGCTCGGGAGGTAGAGGCCACCTCTCCGAGCTCGTCTTGTCAGCAATATCTCCACGTATACTCCTACCTCAAAATTCTCTTCACCCGCTTTGCGGACATACAAAACCCGCGCTTTCATTAAAATGTAACGGGAAGGCGTGTACACAACCATCGTTGTTGGGGACAAACGGTGGGCGAACCCCATCGAAGCGAACTCATGTCGTCTCAAGGTTCACCACGATGAAGCGATGACATGTGATTTGAGTTGCCAGAGTTCATTGGGGTGGCTATTGTGCTATCTACGTGTGAAGCGATTATCAACGCTCACGACTCTCCGTGCAAAACTACGGGCCGTTCTCGAAATAAATTTTAACGAGCATGTCCATCTGTACCAAATATCGCACTATTAATGTACTACATACCTAATAACACAAAATAATACACACTCATAGCGATTTCTAACTAACCTTCTCAAAAGTCAGCATCGAAGTTCAATAAAATTTGGAGCAATGTGCCAATAAATCTTCACGAAGATTACGCAATATGAGAATCCGAATGAAATAAAAATAAATTTTGAACTTTGTGAAAATTTCAACAAGCTATGAGTACCAACACACTAATATCTAGTCTCAGGTCTCTCTGTTTGCCTTGCCTTGCCAACACGCTCTCTGCTGTTGTGAACGTTACAATGCCACCGCAAAGGATTTATAGCAAGGGAAAGGAAGGACACAACTCATAGGAACGCGCTGTCGATCGGTGCTTTCGGCGCGCGATGATCGCCCGTGAGATTCCCTGCCACCACCATCCAAATTACTTGCATGCAGCCTGTCGCCCAGCCTTTGCCGAAACGTGAAATGATGTGCTGGTTGGGGTTGTCAATCTACATATGGTTATGCAACCCAAATGGCACACAATGGCCAGGGCTACCAACCTGCACCATAACATCATTTGCTCGGACGGGACTATTGATCTGAACAGGTATCTGGTTCGAAAACCGCAGAGCCATTCTTGGGGACGAGAGTATCAACTTCAACGCGATCTGGTTCGCAACTCGGAAGAGATCCGATCAGATGGGTTCTCAAGCGCCATCCTAGCCGAGTTCGAACTACGAGGCAATCTCTCTAACATAACCCTCATTGTCTTGCAAACCCAAATGAGTCATGGACTCGGCCTCCACCCTAGCATGGTTTGAGTCACGAAAAGCGGGATGCGGCGTGTTGTCGTTTCGGTGAAAGCGGGATGCGGCGTGTTGTCGTTTGATTTGAAAGCGAGGTGCGGCGTGTTGTCGTCTCGGCCGAGCGGCGTGGTGTCGTCTCGATCGATAAAGGTAATAGGTGTGTGACAAAGCTAGTAGGCGATGTAGTATATAGGTGCAGATGAAACACATCACGGAAGCGGATGATGTACCAAAGTTAGGTATTCTTGACTTTTGGACTCGGATAACCACTCTGGGTGGTCCAAATCAAATCTGGTGGTCATTTATCGGCATTTATAAATGCAATCAATCCTTCTGCCTTTTCTTTTGTGGCATGTGTTATAATCTCGGCTTTAATAGATTTGTTGATTATATGATTCACTGCCATATCCGATGCTTATGCGCTTATTCATGTAGATCTAGATGTCGGTGACTCTGAAAGGCCGATCTCAAAAGATAACCAAAATTCATCATGTTTTGCCAATTCACGAGACAAAGCAAAACAGGCGGTCACTTTTCTTGTTTTTCTATCTCGTCTTGTGGCCTTGAATCGAATCGATTCTCTTCGACCGGCCCACGCGTGCGACACCTAAGCGAACGCAGCGACGAGCGTTGCGGCGGGCGTCAGGTGGCGGCTCGAAATCTCGGCAGCGCAAACACCGGCCAGACGTCGAGCGAGAACTGACATGGCGTTTTCCACCCCATCCACCTCGCGGGCACGTGTCCCCTTTACAGGGGCGTGCCCGAACCGCGGCCGAACGAGGGCGACCCGGGCCCCCGCTCGATCCACCTCGGCGGGCACGTGTCGCCCTTCACGCGGGGGCGTGGCAAGGCCCGGCCTGCCGACGAACGGGCGTCCCGGCGCCACGTCCCGTGGGCGCCGGCGGCGGCATCTCGCCCACTGCTCGCCGGGCGCCCGTGGGCTCAACACTGCCGGCGGCGGCGTCTCGCCGCCCTCTTGCCGAGCCGCCACGTGGGTGGTGTGGCCCAGAGGCGTCTCGCTCACTGCTCCGGGCGCCACGTGGGTCGGCTTTGGGTGGTGGGCCGCTTTCGCCGCCCGTATATAGATGCATCTGTACCAGCGGTTTCATATACCTTCCTTCGCCCTTCAACTTTCACTTCTTCATCTTCTTGGTCTAAGCCTTTTGCCTTCTTCGTCTCCATGGCGGCCTCCATCCTGCCTCCCCGCGGACTCGCCACGGTGAAGAGGATAGCCATCATCGCCAAGAAGGCACCTTCCGCTTCGTGGGGACCTCCACGCCCTTGTGCCTCTCAAGCGAGATCGTCGTCCACACTGAGCACTAATGGTGCCTGGTCCGCCTTTCTCCGACTTCTTTCTCACCGTCCTCCATTTTATGGGGTCCACCATCTTCACCTCACCCCCAACTCCATCGTCTTCCTTTCCATCTTCGCATACCTCTGTGAAATGTTCATGGGGTGATGCGAATCTTCCTCTTCGCTACTTCTTCATCATCGCGCCCACCGACAACTTGGTAGTAGGGGCTGCTATTTCGTCTTGGGGACGGGATGGCCTCCCTACATTGCCTTCGGCCAGATCAAGCTGGAAGGCATGGCGCATGGCAATGGTCATACATCAACGATAGCAATGGTCGGCATGCTTCTTAGTGCCGCCGGGCAAGTGAGGCCTCAAAGCCCGGAACTTCGCCGGTCGAAGAGATGGCGAGCTCCTCGCCATGGCGGCCAGCGTCAATAAATTGCGGACGGCCGGATCTTAGGCGGCTGGTGACGGGACTTCATGTCCGGAGAATCGGCCGCCGTCGCCCGCGTCATACGCCAGCAATATCTGGCGGCGACACGCATATAACGCGCCGTGCTGGCGTAAGTCTTAATTTTCCTTTAGCTTTTCTCGCGCACATGCTTCTTTACGGGGTTTCGTACCAGCCGTACCACCCTTTGTCTTTTGCGGTAGAAACACGAGGAGTCGATCCTCGAGAGATGGGTCGCCCGCTAATGCAAGAGCCCCAAGCGTATGATTTTTTGGCGGCGGCGCGACATCGCCGACTTGGAGCACGCGGGCGCCTGCGGCTGTCGAGTTGTTCCGCCGATGGACTCCACAGGGGCTGCCGTGGTGCCACCCGGCGGCGGTGATTAGGGATCGACCACGCCAGCGATCAGACCCACGAGCAAGCGGCCAGTGCCCGGACGCCACGGGCTCCGGACCCCAGAGGGTCGGTCACGGACAAACTCTGCCGCCGCGGCCCTAACGCGGCGGCATCTTCTGAAAGCGGCGCGCGAACCGCCCAGCCATGACTTCACCTCGGTCTTGGCGCCTCCGCGGCGCGGCCAGTTCCTTCACCGACACTTTCTCCCGGGCCGGGTCCCAGCAGCATGGCGCCAATCTTCGACCACGGGAACCCGAGCCACGCCCGCCGGGGTGGCCTCACGCTCCCGATAGCGCTCTTAACGAGGGTGCCGCTAAGGGCGGCCCTCAAACGACCGAGGGCGCAGACGCCTAACGCTGCCGCGGCGAATGCCTCCGCCGAGCGCCTCCACTTGGCTGCCGCTGATGAGGGCGAGGCGTCCCAGCACCGAGCGCTCGGACGCCTTGCCCTCGCGCGCCATTGCCCCCACCGGCGCTTGGTCGAGCTCTTCACTAAGTTTAGCGATATCGTCGCCGCTTCGCCGCCGAGCATAGAGGCCCGACGGCCCGGCAATTGGCGTCGATGGCGGCGAGTTGGAAGCGGGAAGCGAAGCGGCGGCGGCTTTGGCGCGAGAAGGCCAACGACCGCCATGCATGCGGCGTGCGGAGAGAGCGAAGCGGGCCGAGAGGGCGGCGGCGTTGAAGACTTGAGCTCGAGTCCTTCCGCTGCGGCGCAACCTCGCCATCATGCTCAAGAAATCCTTCGCGCACGAAAAGGTGCAGAACCCTTAAAGTGGTTGAATCGCCGCTCGAGGACTCACGCTGCGATTCGCCTGCGACCAACCGGCCGCGGAGGCACTCCGGGTACTGAAGCCCTTGTCGCCCTTCTGCCGAGAGGCGCGGAGGTCGCGATCATGATTGCGACCTACCGCGGCGCCATTGCGCCGCGATCGCGCCGCCGATCCCATGGCGGTGGTGACGACCGACATCGAGGGAGACGCGGCGCAGGCGGAGGCGCGGGTGCGCGTGGCCGCCGAACACGTGGCCGGACTGCTGCAAGTAGAGCAGCCGATCATGGACGTCTCCACTCCGCTAGCCGTGGAAGGCGATGACGGCGGCGAGCTCGACTTCGGCAACGATGCGTGAAGGGCCTGGCAACCTTGTTGTTCTTTTTAGTTTTATTTCCTTTTGCTAACCTGCTCTGCGTGTACGACTACTTGGGCAGAATTCAGCGAAATGTGGATATTTCTTAGTTAATGTTACCTGCAAGCTTATCTGTTTTGTATGCTCGAATTTGCCGGGTTAGATCGTCAGGCGACCAAACTTTACATAAAAAGCGTTCTTGCATGATCTTACGTTCTTGCATGATCTTACGTTCTTGCATTTTAGTTCATTAAGTGTTTGCAATTTAATAGTTATAATATCGAATTCAAGATGCAAAAATTATTTAGATTAATAGAATGAATCTAAACATCAATTTGTTGTATCATGTACATGTGAATAGTATTCATTTCTTAATTAACATTGCATAAGATTTAGTTTGAATACACTAGACCTATTATGATAGGTTACTGCTTATATCTTCGTGCTTTTTAATAAGGTTCTGGTAATACAAACATCTTAATTATAGATTTCTTCATTGTTATGGAGTCATTAACTCACATTACCAAGTTTGGCAATCATAATACTTTAGGTTATTACGCTACTTGAGATTAATATTTAAAGCATAACGGAATAAGATGATTTGTACATATTATGGTAGTCTATACTTTGGTGGACGTTTCTAAATTGATTTTATAAATTTTAGGGCTTAGATGATTCATTATATTTATTTCTAAAAAGGCTTACGTGGTATTATTAAGTTCACGTTACGAGATCGGCGAGAATGGAGAAGCAAGATGATTTACATTTAAGGGATTTTGCTCTAACGAATTTTATATGACAAGCAAATCGTAATTGAGATGTTTTTCTATGCTTTTGTTGCCCATATACGAGGTATGTTTGGACTATTTTCCCCAAAATTTATGTTTAGTCGATAGTTTTACAAGCCAAAAAAGGCTTAAGTATTTACTGAAGCACGCAGGTTTGTGAACGTTTACGGTTCTTGCTTTAGTAGGATTCATAAAAAAGGCAATTTATAATTGACATATTATTCTGGAATATGGTATTATGCGTACTAAACAGCTATTTTTTAACATTTACCTTCAAATTTACATTTAGACGACATACATTACATATTGTCGAAAAGGTTTAAGTAATATGGTTTTCGTGCAGTTTGTGCTCACCTAAGGTATTTGCGGCAACAAGTTTTATATGTGAAGAAGGTTATAAACGAAATGTTTCTCCAGATTATGGTAGTACATATATCATATAATGCTAGTGAACTATCTTTCACTATTTTCCCTTTATATAAGATATTTTACGGGTTGCCAAAAAAGCTTATATGACCATTTTGGCTAGTTGTTGGCTGCAGTGAAGTCGTGAGTTCAATTGATTCAAAAGTGGTCTTAACGATTTCGAAATTTTGTAGAAATTTTTTTGTTCACAGATTTTATTACAGTTTTTTAATTTTTGAGCTATGTAATAAATTGCAAAAATTTTGTAAAAATTATATTTATGCATCCTATGTGTCCTATTATTTTATAATATTATTTTCTTTAGTATGTTGTTTCATATTTGCATGTGTTTCTTTAATGTATTACTTTGGGTATTTAAAAGTCCTTAATTCAAAAATCAAACCCGCCTTAAAAAATCAAATCACTTTATTCATATTTCTTGGATTTTGGGATGTTACAGTCTTGTAAAAAAAATGTCATTGTCTCCTTGGTGTCGTCCACCCCGCCTTCTAGTGAAGTCCTCTGGGGTGTATGAGTCTGGGCATGTGTCTCCCTCAGATCCATGACTTTGTGATGGCCGTACCTCCCGTGCTGGGTTGGTGAAATGCTCATCTTGTGGAAGGAGGCCGGTTGGAATGTGTCTTGTCCTCCGCTCGCATGGACTGGTTGTACCATGCACTTGCATCCTCTGTCCCTAGGGGGGCCAGTATAAGTCGTCGCTTTGCTCCATGTGAGGTCCCGCCTCGTAGGGAGGAGGTCCATCTTCTTGCACACTGACAAAGTAGCCAGCGATGAAGGTAAGGCGGACATGAAGTCAAACTCAAAATCTCGGCCGCTCCGGTGTTGTGTGTGACTCATATACATCCCGAACGAGTGTGATAAATGGGGCACCTCGGTCGTGAGGAAGGACCGGGTCCTTCGTCATGGTGTCTGCGAAGGCCGCGGTGGTACTTCAGCAGGGGACGAGAGCGGCGTCGCGATGAATGGCTCGGTGCATGGGATGTGGATGCACGGCGTCGGCGTCGTGCCGCGTCATACCGGAGGGGCGACTTCGTGCGGAGACCGCTTGGCTGTGAGTTCTGGCGAGGTCCATGGGAGCATCTTCATAGGCTGCGGCGGGAGGGCGAAGATCCTCCAAGACGACGGATCGCCGAGAGGACTCGGGACCCCCTAGACGCGAGGTACCGTCTCATCGATTTCTGGTGACGAGGAGCTAGAGGTGCTGCGGTTTGGGCATAAGTTGATCCGCTTGGGAATATAGCTCCGATGCCTCACAGAGTGCATGGTAGTATGGGGGTATTAGAACTTAGGTAGAAATTCTGAAAGGCATTAGTACGATATTGGGAGTACCAAAATATGGACTTGTCGAGTTGGTCCTCTGGATAGTCCATGGCTCTTTCCTCGACCTCGACCTCCTTTCGATAAAGTGGGGCAGCGTGCGAACGCAGTACCATCTAAGGTAGTTGTCATATTCGAGGGTCATATGGCCCGGAGGATGGACAACCTCTGGCGCCTTCATCCATCCATCGTATAATATGCGGGCGTGGACGGCCAGTCCGATTCACTGCGGCCCCACTTCCTTCGTGCTTCTCCTATAATCGCAAGGACGTAAGATTTTGAAATTTGCATATAGGGGGCAAATATTTAAAATAATTAAATGCATACCTATGAGAGTCCCCGGCGTCCCGCGGTGCTGGAACAGGGACTAGTTGCCGCCACCCGAACTGCCTCTGGATCCGTTCGGGCGAGTATACCTCGACCACGTTCATGTACAGAAGGAAGCACGTAGTCATCCACAGGCCGTGGTCGACCGTGCAACAAGAAGAGATACGGCCGTCAGTCGCAAGCTCTTGGCTCGTTCCATGGTCCATGGATCCCGGTGACAAGTTCTGCGGTCGGCAAGTCCAAGTCGGCGATAACACGCATGTAGCTCGGCGTGGTCACGGTACCGACAACCATCGTAACTTGGCGTGCATCCAGCGGTGCCCCATTGTAGGCGAGTGGCCTCCGGCATGTCATCTTGTGCGACAACGGGGTAGTACCTCCTCGTACCTCTGGCGAGAGATCGGAAGGTACTCCCAACTCCACATCTGAAGGAGTTGCGGGCATCGATAATAGTGCCTGTAAGTATGCGTTTGCATGCATCGCACAAACCACGGTAGGTGTCCGCTAGGACGCGAGATCGGTATGGTGGGATGTCGTTAAGTTGCCGCCTAAGCGGCGAGCAATCCACACGATGTGCGGGAAGATGATGTCTCCGTGATGCGTCGTGAACATGACACCACCCAACAAGTAGTGCTGGTACGCCGTAGTGGCGCCCACGGTATCTTCGTCGGCATCGGGAGGGCATAGATTGTATTCTGTAATCCACAGCAGCCAAGTCATGGAACACCATTTTCATACATGCGTATGCGACACGAACTGCATGAACTCCGGATTAAGAGAGTCCATAATATCGTGTACATTACGGACATGAAATAACGTTATGTCATGTAATACCTCTTGCGATGTCTTGCAGAAATTTCATTTCTTTGGTCGAGGAAGAACCAGCATTTGTCCACGATGGGCGGGCGGTTAGCATAGCCACATCCTTCAAAGTGATAGACATCTCACCGAGCGGTAAGTGAAAGGTGTGTGTCTCGCACGCATCATCGATCGACGAGACCGGTGAGAAGTGCACAATCAATGGCGAGCATGGGCGTGGTCAAGCCTCCTGCGGTGAGCCCCATCCATGAGGGCGCAAATGGTAGTAGACACACACGAGCTAGTCGAATGTGGAATCGATAGTCCGACTTTTTTATCTTGTGCGGTGATCGGCTTGCAAGAGGTCCAAGCGAAACATTAACGACAAAGTGGTTATGCATCTTCAAAAAAGTGATGGCGCGTAATTAGTGTCGTCGGACCATAGTTCTGCGAAATTGGCCTCGCAGCGCGATGTAGGGCATCGACTTCCTTGAGTAGCTCACGGGCGCAATGGCGCCATCACGTCTTTGCTCAAGCAAGCGGCTCGAACGCTCTCTTCTCTCGAGCTCTCTCTTTTCTCAACGCTCTCACAAGTTGGCGAATGCTCTCGCTCTGCGTATGGTTCAAATGCTCTGCGTGCGAGCCGTCACTTATAGACAAGCGAGCGCTGCTTCGGCGTGAGGAGCAAGCGAGCAAATCAAGCGTCCTTCACGACTTTGGCGCATCACATCAATCCAAAAAATGAGTTGCTCCGGCCGACGGGTCGAATGCGCCGTTCGCGTTGCTAACTGCGTGTCGCAGAGCGGTCACTTTTATCGAACAAATGCATGCATCGGCGTGAGGAACAAATGCATGCATCACTTTTAGCGATTGGGACGAAGAGCTTTGCATGAAAAGAATATTTGTGTCGCACGGGACGGAAATTGTCAATCAATCGCGCGCGTGAGCGGCAATGGCAGAGAGGCGGGCCTTACGGGATTTCATTTTCCGGGTATGGGGAAACCCATACCGGAATTTGAGTTCCGTAATGGTGTAGCCGGAAATTGAAATTCGGGTATGGGTGGGACCCCATACCGGAATTTGATTCCGATTATTGGTTTGCCGAATTTGATTTTCGGGTATGCGTAAGCGGATTTTCAGATTCCGGGTATGATTGGGTTTTTGTAAATCGTAAACATGTTTATGTCGATTTGTAATTACAGCCCGTAATTTGTACTGTATTCCAAAATTTCCGTAAATGAAGAGGTTGTAATCTGTCGTCCTGGGACTGCATACGCGTATGTTTGAGCCATTTGATCGAAAACTAGCACCCGTTGGCCACTGGTCCGTGGGAAAACCGGGCTTGTTTGTGCTTGTGCTGCGTACGTCGTCGTCAGTGCATGATGGTATGTTTCTTCTTCACGGCTGGCTACAAGCTTTGAAGGCAGAAGAGGCAAAGCTGTTGGTGACAGATTGTGACTGGCACGGCACGGCAGTTATGGTTGGACCTGTGAGCCGCCGAGGACGAGGAAGAGGTTGATTTTTTCACGGGGCTTTTGTTTTTAAAAAATTCTAGTCTGGCACGACACGGCGGTTATGGTTGGACCTATGAGCCACCGAGGACGAGAAAGAGGGTTGATTTTTTCACGGGCTTTCGGTTTTAAAAATTCTAGTCTTATTTTCGACCCCAGAGTGATTATGTTACCTACGATAATGTGGAAGTGTGCCAGATGCCTGTCAAAACTAAGAAGATGCCATGTTTACGGTTTCGGCCGGATGAAAGTCAAGCTTGTGAAAAGGGCTTGAGTAAAGAGGCCGGAGAAAGCATTGCTTCTTCTTCATGTGCGTGTCCGTGGAGCAGTGCAGACGAGGACGACGGGGAGCGAGATGTGCGGGGAGGCGTTAATTCGGTGTCGTGAAAAGCGGCGGCCCTGCGACGACGGCCAGGGTGGACTGGACCCGGCACTGACGAAACAGTGACGTGTGTGCCCCGGCTCAGCTGGCTTCCTTCTTCATCCTCCGGCACGGCGACGCTGCCGCATGACTCGCCCTTTGGAGGCGACAGCTTCGTCGCCGTCGAATCCTCCCTGGTTCAGAACGGAGTACATGGGAAACTAGATTGTCTCAGTGTTAGCTTCATCCTAGGAGCCATTTCTACCCGTCTCAAAAAAGAAAAAAAGCGTGGACCGCGATGCTTGTGACAGCCAACGTGGGTTTTTGCCCGGATTTCACCGGGAGAGAGCAGTCCAGGAGCGACTGCAACTTAACAGTTTTCACTGGACCATTCGATCAAAAATCAGCGACTCGAACTGAATAAAAAAATTGTACAATTTTCACCGTGCGGAAACACTGTTCATGATACTACAGTAAAATATTGTTAATCATTTTTTCGGTCGATCCACACCTATACGGACTGCCGTTTCACCACGAGGAAAATGCATGTGCATGTATAAACCCGCAATGTTTAACCACTTGCGACTTCCGAGTTCACCATATGTTGTCCTAACACCAGGAATTAATTGAGTACTTTCACGTTCTCCTGTCTTGCGTGGTACCTAGAAAATAATATCTTTACTAAATTTCGAAAGATTCTCGGCCTTTCGTGCGTTTGAGCAGAGTCGGCCGCGTGGCTAGGCTCGGCCGACCGGCCGGCTCGGCTCAAAAAAAAAAAATCGTGTTTAGATCTCTCTAAAAATCCGTAATCACGTATAGGTTCTTCCAATGGTTTTTTTATGAAGATGACCTTCTAGTTCAAAAAAATCACGAATTTTTCGTTAAGAGGACTCTAAATAGATACTGAAAAAAACGTAGTGACGTTTGGATCATTCTAGCTATTTTTCATGAAAATGTACCTTTCGATTTAGCACAATCGCAGATGCACTTGTGTTCTTTCAACTGTTTCTCGCGTTTCCTCTACGATTTAAAAAAAACGATGAAAAAAACGAAATTGTTTTCGCGAAAAAGACAACACACGCGGCGTGTTACGCCGTGAAAACTATCCTAGCGGTATACACTTGCATATGGACACAGTATCATTAAGCGATTAATCATTGTACAACCGATTAATCAAAATTTAACATACGATTATATGTCATATTAATATATTTATTTATATTTAGAAGTAATTAGAAATATTTTAGTTACTAAAGTTATGGTAAATTGTCACTCTACAAAACATATTCTGTATTTCATTGTTTATACTTTGTCCAACAGATACATACTATAAACAATTTATTGTACTTAATGAATAAAAATAAGCTATTTTCATTACTAAACAAGAAAAGAATGATTAATCGAAAAATAGACTGTCAATTTGATTGCGTTAATTGTACTCTAATTAAATTATTTACGATGGTTTAGTCACTGTCACCGATTAATCAGTCGACCAATTGATTGAGTTGGCCGTTTTCATAACTGTGGTCTTGCGAACACAATTTTATTTATATAATGGAGGATGCACACGTCCTACATATCTACACTCACACCACTCACGTGCACGAATCCTACACAAGTTTGTTAGGGTGCATTTGATTTGGTGCACGAGAATGAATGGGATGGAATGGTACAGGATAGATGGGATGAACACGAATGAGATGAGTGCGTGGAAAGTGTTTGGTTATCCGAATGGAATGATACAAGATTTTATTTGGTTGCTTGAATGGAATGATCTGAGAATATCTGAGATGATGTTTGGTTGAAGGGATGAGATTGGATTGAGGGATGAGGTTGGTTTGAGGATGGTGCGAGTGAGCGATCCATCCCGACCGATTAGTTCGCCAAATTCCCGTGCAGGATGGTGCTGACATCTTTTGGAATATTTCAAGAATCTGTCCATCTCATCCTGCATGCCAAATGATTCCATTTAACTAACCAAACACAAAGATAGAACCAAATCACATGCAGGGGCCGGTTGATTCACCCTCATACATCCAACCAAACACACCCTTATTTATTAGATGCACAAGGTCTCATGTAACACGGATACATATATTTTCATGGAATGCATGCGCATACGTGAAGCTTTGTTTTTGTAGGCCCCTAAAATTTATTTTTTGATAAATTTAGTCTCCTTTCATTTAAATTTATAAAATTAGCTCTTTTGTGAGCTTGGAAGGCACAACATCCCACGAGCTCAGCAGCTTCCACGACAAGCAAGCTCTACGCTTAGTTGGCGCAAAAGGAATCGATAGTCATTTTCTGCACTTGGTTGCTACGGGAGAGATTGAGGGGCTCCTTCCACGCTTGGGTGCTGTAGAAGCAAATGGGGAGGCTCCTTTTGTGCCTGACTTCTGCAGAAGGACAAGAGATTAATTAGTGAATTTGATTAATTTATGATTTAATTAAGAAAATAGAAAATATGATTCCTACCACGGAAGAGTAGCGCGGCAGGAATATTAGCGTGGCAAGAATCGTGGGTCCAAATTTACAAATAATTTCTTAGAGATGCTATATTTGGAAAAAAAAAGGCTAAAAAAGCAAAATAAAATCCGCATATGTGCGCTTCTTAGATTAGTAGACAGAGACACTAGTAGCGAGTCTGGAGCTTGTACACTGGTGAGCAGGATGCACAACTGCACTAGCTATCGTATGACCTTAAGTGAGCATACTTTTTTTTTTACTGCTGACGTTTAAGCAAGCCATGACTCGTTAGCGTGGTCAGTGGTAAGGTTTTAAATTTCGTTTTCGGATTATATTTTGGAGGTGGTTGAAATCTAAAATTCAACAAGATTTTAAAATTTTGACTGAAATCTGAATGAAATTTAAAAAGTAAATTTGAAATCCGGTAAATCTGAAAATGAGAAAATCGAAATTTCAGTGAAATTTGCTGAATTTTTGGTGATTTTGAACTTCCTGTGAAATGGTCTCCCGAGACTTAAAAAAAATTGGGAAAAATATGAAAAAAATCATACAAGCATTTGTCTATATTTCCTATTTGTTTCAATGCAAAATACTAAGTATTTGCACATAAAAGAATTATTTTTAAATAATACATTTTTTCAAAATTTCAAAAATATACCACGGTAAAAAATTACATAAATATACCCATATGCCCGTTGGTGAACTTCTACAATCCTACAAAATTTGAAGATGAAACTCAATCGTATTTGAAAGATATGAAAAAGACAAATTCAGCATGAATAGTAATTTTCACTGTTTTAGCACTATTCTTTTGCTGTTTGTCTTTTCATATCTTTCAAATGTAATTGAGTTTCAACTTCAAATTTTGCAAGATTGTAGAAGTTCACCTCTATATAGTAATTTTTGAGAATTTTTCAAAACTTCTACGGGTGGTTTCCACGGAGTTTTCATGGAATGAGTGGTTTTCACTGAATATTTCACTATATATATATATATATATATATATATATATATATATATATATATATATATATAGGAAGCCTTTTCTGTACTTTAGGAGTACATACTCCCACCTCTAATATACCACTTAAATGAATGCTTTATACTCTTTTATCACTTTGGTATACTCGATAATAATTTTAAGATACTTCAATGTGATATGATTGAAAAAATTTCATCAAAATCCTTTATTTTTTTTGCTACATACCATTTTCTATATGTAAAAGGAATATATAAACAAACAATGCTAAAGGGTGGACTTTGATGAAATTTTTCGTGGAACTCACTTTGGAGTATCTTATATCGATATTAGAGTATACTCAAAAGGATAAAGAGGTATAACAACATCATTTAAGCGGTATACTGAAGGTGAGAGTACATACACCGAGAATATGGAATCATTTTCGAGGAAGCCTTTTACATACTCCAGGAGTACATACTCCCACCTCTAATATACCACTTAAATGAATGCTTTATACTCCTTTATCACTTTCGGTATACTCCAATAAAAATTTTAAGATACTTCAATGTGATATGATTGAAAAAATTTTATCAAAACCCTTTATTTTTTTTGCTACATACCATTTTCTATATGTAAAAGGAGTATATAAACAAACAATGCTATAAAGGGTGGACTTTGATGAAATTTTTCATGGAACTCACTTTGGAGTATCTTATATCGATATTAGAGTATACTCAAAAGGATAAAGAGGTATAACAACATCATTTAAATGGTATACTGAAGGTGAGAGTACATACACCCAGGAGTATGGAATCATTTTCCTATATAGGAAGCCTTTTCTGTACTCCCGGGAGTACATACTCCCACCTCTAATATACCACTTAAATGAATGCTTTATACTCCTTTATCACTTTCGGTATACTCCAATAATAATTTTAAGATACTTCAATGTGATATGATTGAAAAAATTTCATGAAAACCCTTTATTTTTTTTGCTACATACCATTTTCTATATGTAAAAGGAATATATAAACAAACAATGCTATAAAGGGTGGACTTTGATGAAATTTTTCGTGGAACTCACTTTAGAGTATCTTATATCAGTATTAGAGTATACTCAAAAGGATAAAGAGGTATAACAACATCATTTAAACGGTATACTGAAGGTGAGAGTACATACACCCAGGAGTATGGAATCATTTTCCTATATAGGAAGCCCTTTATGTACTCCCGGGAATACATACTCCCACCTCAAATATACCACTTAAATGAATGCTTTATACTCCTTTATCACTTTCGGTATACTCTAATAATAATTTTAAGATACTTCAACGTGATATGATTGAAAAAAATTTCATCAAAACCCTTTATTTTTTTGCTACATACTATTTTCTATATGTAAAAGGAATATATAAACAAACAATGCTATAAAGGGTGGACTTTGATGAAATTTTTTGTGGAACTCACTTTGGAGTATCTTATATCAGTATTAGAGTATCTCAAAAGGATAAAGAGGTATAACAACATCATTTAAACGGTATACTGAAGGTGAGAGTACATACACCCAGGAGTATGGAATCATTTTCCTATATAGGGTGGACAATGCTATATATATGAAAACTTTTCACATGTTCCTCATAAAGTCGTTATAATTCTACACAAAAAAGTGCGAAATCCGGTCCAAAATGTAGGCAAACTTGTCCAAATCACCAAAATCTCGCGAAAATTTACTGAAATTACTATAGCAACTCTAATTTTCAAAATTTTTCATTCCGCCGGGATTTCAAATCTCGGCCCTGACCAAAATTTGAAATTCGCCGAAATTTTAGTAAAGATAGATATTTATTAAGGATTAGAGAGAATATCATACTAATTTCGTATTAAAATATAAAATACATCCTATATTTATAGATAAAATTATTAAAAAAACATATGTTATGAACTTGGCTGAAGGAGGTCCTAGCCAACTAAGCCAACTATGCCTGTGGGCTGTGGCATACGTGCATTGCATGATTGATTGGTCGTCGAGTCCAGCTCATGCATAATTTGGACTATAAGGCTTTCCTTTTTCCCCCCCTTTTTAAGCCCACCCTCTTCTGAATGTTTTTCAAATATAGTCTCCTTCTAAAATTATTTGCAGATTTGATCTTAACGAATCACCTCCTGCGCTCGACGAGCTTGGCGGTCGCTTGATTTCTCTGAATTCACCTTCCTCATTAAGAATAAAATATACTAATTAATCACTAATTTAATCAAACTTATTAATTAATCACTAATTTAATCATACTTCTTAATTAACAATTAATTAAATAACTATTTAATCAAAAATTACATTTAATCAAAAAAATATTTAATCTCTTGATTAACAATGAATCGGATGTTCTTTGGAGGCAATGGGGCTCAATAGGTTGGAGAGGTTCCTCTTGAAAATCCCTTGCTCAGTAGCTTCATACCGAGATTCCTGTCGAGCTCCACTTGCTCGGTAGCTTTTTGCCGAGCTCCCTCGACGGGTCTTCCAAGTTCATAAAAAGGCTAGTTTTGCAAATTCAAACAAAAGATGGTTAAATTTGTCAAAACAAAAATTTAGGGGTTAGCAAATCGACAACATCGAATATAAGTTGATGACCCCCATTGTTAATTAAAGAGATCAAGTGATAAACAGAGGAGGCCCATGTGCCAAGCTTTTAATTAGCATATTTACCCGTGCGGTTTGCACGGCTAGATATTATGATATAGTTGTCTTTGATATATATCTCTATTTCCTATAAGTAAAATACGAATGCATTTGTTATATAACTCTGATATCTACATATAATTAATCTACATCGTTATAATATGGTCCCACCAAAATAAGTGGTGGAGGTACTTATCTTTTTCTCTCGATTAATATGAGAATTTCTAGAATTTTTTATGATTATTATAGGATTTTCTTAGCCTTAAAATAAAGAAGGTGCATGAAATAACACCGTTATTTTTACTAGGTTGAGCATGGCATTCTGCTTGTGGGGAAAATCTATACGAGTTTTTTACCGTCAATTTGCGGAACAACAGTCTCTTTTTTCAAAATAGCAAGCGAACGATCTATTTACGATTCCAAATTTTTTAAATCTTAGGATCGAAAGAAGCGAGCATTTTTTCAAAATAACGGTGAAAGGACCTGCTATAAACATTAAACAAATCCGATTTTTTTTAGAAAATCGTGTGGGAGAACCTAAACGTAATTTCAATTTTTTTCGGCTCTACTCTACAAAAAAATCGACGAAATGACCTAAACACGATTTCCAATTCGGTTATAAACCCTCGATGAATCTACGGTTTTTTTGAAAAGCGCGTGGAGGGAGCTAAACGTAATTTCGATATTTTTCAGATCTATTTTACTAAAAACCGCTGAAAGGATCTAAACACGATTTTCAATTTTTCGAAGGACCTCCCTGCGAGTGTGACACGTGGCTCACCCCAGTATCCGGCATTCCTTAGCGCTATTATATAGTACTAGCATAATAATGCCCGTGCTAACGCTACGGCGATATTTAGTAATACAATTCAAATAAGCAAAAGGTGTTATTATGTTTTGGTAATCAAGTGTAGTAAGATGTGATTATGATAGAACCACAAAAGAAAGATCAGAGAGTTATTATATCGTTGATTTGGGTATAGGTATGAATGAAACAATACTCCTTTTATCGTTTCAGATTGCAGGAGTTCAACCTATATCATGCCTATATGGAGTTTTGTTACTTTTGTATATTTGGCGAATATGTTTGCAAGGAGGCAGCCCCAATCCGGACCCTCCTCCAGTCACTCTAAGACTAACGATGGCATAATCTCCCCTAGGATCTAGCCCACGGCTTCATTCAGATACTCTCTGAACCTTTGAATAGCCTTGAGTACAGCCACCCTCGATTGCAATAGACAGATCTCTTGGTACACTGTTATTCTTGAACTTTGTTGGTACCTCAAAGGGTTCCATCACGGCCGATTTTTTGATATTGCAACAATTCCATTTGCCGCTAGGCAGGCAGCTCTTGAGTTACAATGTCACAGACTCTCTGTACAAGCCTCCTAGCCTTGAGAGGAACATCCGTATCAGTATGGGAAATAATGGAAAGATGAGATCTGGATGCGAAGAAAATGGCAAGCGAACGAAAAAGCGAGATTGTTAGGTCGGTTGAGAGAACTAACCTTCATATGTTCTTCGGTATCCTTCCAACTTCTCTTAAATGCAGGGATGCATCCTCACGAATAGCGACTAGACATGGCGTCTTTGGATGAAAAGAGATGACAAATTAAAATTTTGATCACTCGTGCAAGATGATAATTGGTATTTTTCTCACGAGGCAATTGGACAAGCGAGTTTCCTAAAACATACATCTGAAATGTACAAAACTTGACCACAACGTTACGGTTGTCATGCAATGTTTCAAAGCTTAGGCGAGTTATTGGACATGCCAGCGACCTCGATAAGAATCTTATGAAATCATTGGCTTGAAATTGAATATGAAAACATTATTTCATATATAATCATCAATGTCTACAAATCTAGCACATCAACTAATGTTTATTTCTGAGATCGGTAAAGAAGATGAGCATATCTGATAACAGAGATGCATCGCAAGAAACAAGGAAGCGTTTATTCTTGTAATGATCTCTTTTTCCAATTCCACTTAATTCATCTGAGCAGTGACCATGATGCATTTTTTTCTATTGTATCACAGATATTCATTTGCTAAAGAATAAATTACTTCAAAAGAAACAAATTTCAAGTAAGAAAGTACCTTAAAATGAAAGGGGTAGCTAAACCATCAACAACGATACCAAATACATTTGACTCGTGAGCCATTTTTGGAACACCAATCTTGCAATTTCCCAAGATACACAGGAGATCATTTTCTCAAAACCCTACATCAATTAAATGACATTGATTTCAGTTTGATATTCCAAAAGGAAAGTTTTCCTTTGTGGCATTACGGTCATAGTAATCTTGTTTACGATCATTGAAGCATATGTCATAAGGAGTTAATGGTATTTGCGAGGCGAAAACTCCCCATTCCACATTTACAACCTGATGTATGGAGCATTATAACATAAGATACAATCATCGAGTTTCTATTTCCACATTGTAATTTTGATCATATCTGAAAAAATTAGAAGTAACATACCATTAGTCGAGTTGGTAAGAATCGGTGCCGACTATGCAATTACCTCTTTTAGGTCATCTAGTACTTTAGTGATTGCTAACTAATCATCATCTATAATGTGTTACAAATATCTATAAACCAAGAACATCTACAGCTGAAAGCACAAATGTTTTGCTACCACTTTGTTAGACCACACCACCAAATAATTTTTTCAAGAAAGTGCAATATGTTTTCTGGCTGCGCCACCACTCAAATTGGATGATGAAAAAATGGCCATTTGCAAATAACTTGTACACCACACAGAAGTAAAACGACTCTTTTTAGACATTTACAAGACAGATCAATGGTAGAGGCCTTAAAGAAAGCACATGCAGATGTGGCTACGATTATCTTCTATGCACAATAGACCTGGTAAATAACACAATGAAACAAACAAGTAATGAACTATTATAAGCATGTTTTACAGTCAGTTTAATAGTAAGAAGAGTACCTCCTGCTTAGATGAACCGAGAGATATAGATGAAAGTAATAGACGAAGGAGTAGAGGAGCAAGGATGTCTTGGAATAGTTTCACAGCATTCTCCTGAAAATTCCATTGATCATCTGAATTGGATTCTCTGCACGAAGAAGCGACCACATGAAGTGCTGCACAGCTTATGCGCCAAAAGCTATAAGGGCCAAATGCATTCAAATTGCATGGTGACGAAAGTTTCAAAATTGCAAGCAAATTTGCAATGTTCACACCGATACACTCCACTGCAGGGTGGGTTCTTAAACAAATGTGGCACTAACACATCAATATTAGATTTTAAACTACACATGATATTTCAATCTTGTTGAGGACATTTGTTCAATAAGATAAGTTTGGTAAAACATCTCCATGGATTACCCTAACTATAAACTATTCTTTGAGCACAGTAGCTCCATCCCTTATCTAGTTCCTTTGCAAAAGCTCATTTATCATCTGCTTAGCTTGATATCTATTATTAATCTACCAAAACCGGGTAATAGATGTAGAAATCACAAAGCTATGTTAGCCTAGTTTTAGAGTAGCACTCTCCTTAGTCATTTATTAATCTACCAAAACCAGGCAATAGATGTACAAATCACAAAACTATGTTAGCCTAGTTTTAGAGTAGCATTCTCCTTAGTCCTTGAGTAAGTCAAACTTATTCTTGATGCAATAAATGCTACGATTAACAAACTATTATGAAGAACAAACAACAAAGCAACCATCTCATGACGCAAGTGTGCAATGCGATTAAAACCACAACTTACTCTTGAGTCGGACTTGTCGCTCCCATCCCCTTCGGCTACTCCTTCTCCTTTGGGTAATACTTCTCGTAATATAAATCATGAAGGGCCACATTACAAGCAGATTCACTATGCGGACCAAGCGACCACCTAAACTGCATCGAGAACCTACTCTTGTTTGGTGGTGGGAGAATAGCCGCCATAGCTCGCGGTGGCGGCGAGCACCTCGATTCCGACCTTCCCGCTTGGTTGCCACATGACCCGGCTCCTCGGGCGGACATCAAGTAGCCGCCTGACAGACCCCCAACCCACCGGCGCGGCGGCGCAGAGCCCGCCACACCAACCAAAGCAGAGAACCCTAGGGAACACGGACATGGCAAACCGTTACGTGGCGCTCCTAGATACACCAAACCGAGGGACTAGAGAGGAGGAAAGGGAAGGCTCGAGAACTCACTTGGCGCCATCGGGAGGCGTGCGGACCGAGGCGGCGAGAGAGGAGGAGGGCTCATGGCGGCGGCAGCGAGGGCATGGCAAGGGAGGCGAGCACGCCCTATTGCCACCCTACCCCAAGCATCGCAGAGAGGGACGGATCGGGGGTGGGGACACTGGCCGTGGCCGGCGAGGATTGCGGGGGCTGATTGAAGCGATCGTGGCGGAGGAGGAGGAGGCCTGATGGGGAGGCGCCCGGTCGCAGAGAGGGGCGGCGGCACGAGGAGATTGGGTGGAGGAGCAGAAGTTGGGTCAAGGAGGCGAGGGAGAGGCCGGCCCATGAGGGCGAGGAGAGGTGGCGGCGTGGGAGACGTGGTGGGGCAGCGGAGGAGGAGGAGAGAGGCCACCAGCAGAGAGGCGAGGGACGGGGTCTTGAGGCGTCGGTGTGATTGTCTTGGTAGTGGGAGCAATTCAGCGTGATTTGTGCGGTGCGGGAGAAGCGATTAGATTAGATTAGATTAGAGGATGGATGAACCTAATGATTTGGACCATTAGATTTGATGAAGTGGTGTGATAATACATCTTAGCGCTTCATTTTGAGGAAAGAGATTTTTGGGTGCACATATCGAGGTGGATAGAGAAAAAGTACTCTCTGTGGAGGCAAAAAAGCGTGTGGATGTAGAAAAGATTCAAGCGGTGAATTATAAAGGGGTATAGAAATATTATACAAATTTGGGTCGAGAGTGTGCGAAACCATCGTCTTCTTTTTTTTTTCTTTGACAAAATAATTACGGCGATGTTGCAACGCAACCACTGTAATTTTTTTATATCTAAAAAGCCTACTGTAAATATTGCAAGGAGCATTCGAATATCCTATATTTAGCTAGTAGAGGAAAAATCATTGGATTTTTAGCATCACTACATCATATAAATCATTATTTTTCGGCAACTTCGTCAATTATTTTATAAAAACTTAATGCTTTTTTTCAAGATTTTTTTTAGGGAAATCCAACTCTTCTAACCGTATAAAATGAGAGGAAAATAGCCTTGAGGCCCTAGACCAGCCAAAGGTAGACCGGCCCATATAGGCCTAGCTCACCTATAGTTACTGTCGCCGGCGGCGCCGCCGCCACCTAGAGCACACAAACCCAATCCCACGCAAGCCACGAGACACGAGTGACTCCACCTGTTTACAGCCGAACTCTGGCCTCCGCGG